>APFE031301821.1:471170-598785 GCA_000404065.3 Pinus taeda
AATTTTATTCATTGTAGGTAGCCAAAGAATTTGAACCGCTTCCTATATCTAATGCACCAGAGTGTCAAGTGATGATTAGCAAATGGAGAAGGAACAATAAATTGCTCTGGAAAATGCCATAATATCAAGCTATCCATGGGAGAATATGTATTGACTAGCCCAATGCTTTCCATTCCAATGGAGGTGCTGATGTTGTACTAGGAGTCCAATGGCTACAATCCTTGGGTACAATAGCTTTTAATTTTCAAGAACTTTTCATCAAATTTTCTGCGAAAGGAAAGGAAGTTGAATTAAGGGGTATTGCAGGGAAACCGGGAAAGATAATCAGCTCTAATGGTATGACAAAGCTTTTAAAAAAGGAACAAAGAGGTGTAATTGCACAATTATGTTCACTAGATGCTTCCACATCGAAATCATGTATTTCTCCAGATCTCCTAAAAGTCCTGGAAAATCATTCGAAGGTATTTTAGACTCCGAAATGTCTCCCACCTATTCATGATCATGATCATGCTATTCGTATGATTCCAGGAAGTGTTCCTGCAAACATCAGGCTGTAGAGATATCCCTATGCCCAAATAAGTGAAATTGAATGTATGGTTGCATAAATTCTAGAGGCTGGTATAATTCAACCTAGTCAAAGATCTTTCTATGCTCCAACAGTATTGGTGCACAAGAAGGATGGATCGTGGCTCATGTGTCCAGACTATAGGGAGCTCAATAAGCTCACTATTAAAGAAAGGTTTCCCATTCCTGTCATTGATGAATTACTGGATGAATTGCATGGATCAATTTACTTCACCAAGTTGGATCTTCGTTAGCAATATCATCAAATTAGAATGAGACTTAAAGACCATTATGAAAAAAATAGCATTTATAACTCATGAGGGCATTTATTGTTTTTGGTCATGCCTTTTGGCTTACCAATGCACCTTCAACATTTCAAGGTTTGATGAATTCAATTTTCAAACCATTCCTTAGAAAATTTGTGTTAGTATTTTTTGATGATATACTAATCTACAACAAGTCTTGGAAGGATCATGTTGAACCTGTTGACAGGGTGCTACAACTATTGGAGGAGAAACAATTATATGCAAAAGATCCAAATGTTTCTTTGGAGTCCAGGAGGTGGAATATTTGGGTCATATTGTATCTCATGAAGGAGTTAAGGTAGACCCTAGCAAAATTAAAGCCATTAAGGAATGGAAAAATCCCACATCCATAAAGCATCTGCGAGGATTTCTTGGGTTGACAGGGTATTATCGCAAGTTTGTTAAGAATTATGGGAGAATAGCAGCACCTCTAACAACATTATTAAAGAAATATGCATTTTCATGGACTCGAGAAGCAACAAAGGCCTTTGAACATGTTAAAGAGGCAATGTGCCAAGCACCGGTCTTAGCTACACTAGACTTCACAAAAACCTTTATTGTGGAATGTGATGCTTTAGGAAATGGAACTGGTGCTGGTTTGATGCAAGATGAAAGACCCATTGCTTTTAAAAGTCATCCAATAGAGGGAAAGTTTTTACACAAAGCTATTAATGAGAAGGAAATGTTGGCAATACTACATGCACTTAAGGAATGGTGACCCTAGCTAATGGGAAGAAACTTCAAGGTAAAACGAATCATGATAGTCTTAAATACTTTTTAGAACAAAGATTATCCTCAGAAGAGCAACAAAAGTGGGTCACAATGATGTTGGGTTATGAATTTGAAATCATCTACAAAAAAGGGAAGCAAAATGTGGTGTCAAATGCACTCTCAAGAAAGGATGAGGATGTGGAAGCATTGTTGTGCGCCATTTTTATTATCCAACCAGATTGGATAAACTAAGCAAGGGAGGAATAAAAGAATGATGAAGAAGTGTGGGCACTTATTCGAAACTTACAACAAGATTCTAGTACATCTGATACATTTAGCTCACAAAATGATTCATTATGGTACAAAGATCGCTTATATCTTTGTAAGAATTCCCAACTCAAACAAAAGATTCCTATGGAATTTCATGTTTCTCCCTTTGGAGGGCACTCAAGATTTTTAAAAACTTACCACAGGGCTAAGAAGGAATTTTTTTGGATGGCCTTAAATCGGATATTCAAAAGTTTGGGGCAGAATGTTTGGTTTTCCAACAAAATAAAGTCAAAACAATTAAGGCCCCAGGTCTACTACAACCTTTATCCATCCCAAGCCAACGTTGGGAGGAGGTTTCAATCGATTTTATCACAGGTTTACCCAAGTATGAGGGAAAGAGTTTCGTCATGGTGGTAGTTGACATACTTACCAAGTATGCACACTTTTGTGCATTATCACATCCATTTAAAGCTAGTACAATTTCTACTGCATTTATGGAAACAATTCAAAAGCTACATGGAAACCCAAAGATTATGGCAAGTGACAGAGATCCCATTTTCACTAGAAATTTTTTGATAGAATTATTTTCTTGTCTTGGTACTCAGTTAGCTCATAGCTCATCTTATCATCCTCAATATGATGGTTAAACTGAGATAGTAAACAATTGTTTGGAAGGATATCTTTGTTGCTTTGTATCTAATAAAAAGACACAATGGGTCAAATGTTTGCCTCTGGATGAATGGTGGTATAACACTTCCTTTTATACAGCAACAAAAATGACCCCATTTATGACACTTTATGGATATCAACCACCATCCATCACATCATATTTAAGAGAAAATTCTAAGGTTCAAGCAGTGGAACATCACATTGAGCATTAACAATAGTTCCTCCAACTATTAAAGGATAACCTCATGTTAGCGTAGAATAGAATGAGACAATAGGTAGATTAATATCAGAATGAAATAAGTTTTGATGTAGGTGATTGGGTATTCCTATGGCTACAACCATATAAACAAATGTCCCTCAAGCAAGCTAGGAAGGATAATAAATTATCACCAAAGTATTATGGTCCATACAAGGTGTTGCAAAATATTGATACTATGGAATACAAAATGGAGCTTCCTGTAGCTTCTCGAGTGCACCCAGTTTTCCATGTTTCATCTTTAAAGAAGGTTATAGGAAATAAGCTCCCAGTTCAAACAATATTGCGAGAACTTAATGAGGAAGGAAAAATTATATTGGAACCACAAGCAGTCACAGAAACAAGAACTCGACAGCTACGAAATCAATCAATTTCAGAGTATTTCATCAAGTGGAAGAACTTATCCACTGAAGATTCCACATGGGAGGATGAGAATTTTATACAAAAGAATCTAGACTCAAGCGTTGAGGACAACACTTTTTTGAAGGAGAGGGGCATGTCAAGTCCCTATAATACTAGTGATTACCCCATTAATATTGTAGTTGTATCCCTTATTAGTATTGTTGTGCCCCTATTGTCCCCATATTGTTATTACTGTGCCCCATAGAATCCCTCTATTGTTATTTTTGTTCCTTTATATTATTATTGTTAGGTCGGCTGGGCTATATTGTAACTCCTTAGACTCCTATATATAGAAAGGAGGTTTTGTCATTTGAATCATCAAAGGATCATTCATTTGTGTAATGTAAAGGAGGTTGCCCCCTCGAATAGGCTGATTCTAAGGCATTGATCTATCTTTTTTATCTTTTTATGAGCTGGTTTCATGACATTGAATTTGAGAGAAAATTTACATCCACGTAACCTTCTTAGTTAAAAACTAGTTCCAAGGATGCTAGGATTGTCCACATTTGAACTTTCATAGACTAGTTGGTCTTGTACAAGCTAGTCAATCCAGTATCAACATCCCCTCATTGAATTTGTCATGCACAATCATAGATGTAACAACACATTGTGTGTGTTTGATATCTATGTCTTGGGAGATGGCATCTATTTTTAGTCCCAAAGGCATGCCCCCTAAGACTTCTGGCAAATCACAACTTACCGCTAAGTTGCTAACTTTTTTCATCAAAATAAGAATTTTTTCTCTTTCTAGTTTATGTTATATCACTCTAATTGACTACACAATAAAACTACTAGTAAAAATTATACACGTACATCAAAATTGGTAAATATTATTCTCTATCTCTACATGCAAATTGCGGAGACAAAACAATCCAGATGTCATAACAGTATTAACATATATAATCACAATAGCCTTAAATAAAAAATAGGAAATAGGAGCATTATACAACAAAAAATAGCTACAATATTGGCTAAATTAAGCAATAAAGGTTTATGTCTTACAAATTCCCAAGTAGTGTCAATAGAATTCATTCGCTTGGAGTGCTGACACTTGACTAGCTTGCCTACCACAAGATACTGATGAAGCTTTGACAAGACAATATATTAACTCAAGCACAAAATATAATAAGATTACAATTAATATGATAACGAACAACATGTCTTGTTTAAAACATAAGCAAAACCTTTAAAAGGAGCCAGAGAAAGCAAAAATAATGAAAATGGTTCACATCCACCAAAACTTAAATGACTGAATTGAAGATATATTTATTGGTTTTGATGGGTCAAAAGAAGTGCTGATAGGTATCATTCATATCAGAGATCAATGGAAGATACAAAACAAACCTGGCGCAGATATCGAATAGAATGACTGTGTAGATGTAAGCAAACAATTTTTAAATCTACACAAGTAGCCATCATGTCCCAAGCATCAGGGCGAATCTCATCAAGAATATAAATTTCTCCCAACCCAATCTCGAGATCTACAAATATGGATTTTGAATAAGAGATTTGTTGGAAAAGATGATATTAATACAAACCAAAGAACATGATCTGATGAAATAAGCACCATCTCTGCCCCTTGATTCATAAAGAGAAAAATGCAGTTAATCGTTACATAAGCCAAGTCTGTTCTAGAGAGACTGGGGATGGAGGATTGGGTAGTCCTTCTACATCTGCATGACTAAGGATCTTTCATCTTTGTGGTATGCCTAGACACCCCACTGACATTACCTATCACTTGGACAAACAATGGATGGCCAAGAATCCTTTGGCCGGCTGGTTGACAAGGTACTAGTCCACCTGAAAATAACATTCTTTTAAGCACAAAGTTTGGAGATATATTCTACTCCTACAAGGGTCAGTTTTCAAGATATTGGGGATGGATTTTTCTTGTGCTTTGTGTCGCAAGGATGAAATGGAAGCTACAAAAATATTTTGTTTGGACATGGTATCATACTTATTTTGATTTCTTCAGCCCTACCCTGCTTTCGTGGAAAGGTCCTCTTATGGGTGAGACTTGGATTGTTTAGAACAACTGCAAATCTCTATGGCATCTAACACAGTTGATCGTTATTGCCTTTCTACCAAAGCATCATTGTAAAGTTATTATTTAGGACCCCTCTCCTTTTAGCCTAGGGGATATTGGAAGCATTAAACAGGAGTTGGATCTGCTTATGAGAGTCAAACTCTCTCCATGTCATGATGTTGAGTCTCTCTCTTAGTGTACAAGCGATGGGAATAAGAACACAAGCAACCAAACCTAGTTCAAGGAGGTCACCAATCTGTCCAGTAGTCAACCATGAGTTAGATGCTTAATTTTTGCACATTTGTGCCACAAACTAGTCGAACTGGGCCTACTTGAGATAAAAGCAAACACTTGCATCAGTAATATGATTGAAAAATGAAACTGACTAACGATGAAGAAATACAAACCCTATCCTAAGGGATAAATCATGGGAAAAATGGGTTACCTATAAAATCCATATGAACATAGTGCCGCCCCATAAGTCCTACATGATGAATCAAAGAGAAAAGGGTCAGAATGGTAATTAAAACAATTAGACACTAGGAATGGATTTTCATAACTACCCGGGTAGTACTCACCTGAGTCTGGGAAAGTGCCTAACGAAGGAGAGATGGAATAGCGAGGAAGTCTGTGTATTCCTCTGTCAATAGAAGGAAAAATAAATAATTAGCTAGAAGTGGATGTTAAACATTGCAGGGAAGAAAACATTAGAGTTCATGGATATAATGAATAAACAAACACAGAGTAAATTTATTACCTACTTCACCTGGGGCGGTAGCCTAGCAAAGCCGTCACGGGGATTATATCCACTCTTTTATACACCAAGGGTAGACGGAGGTCAGGTAGCTATACACACGGATCGAGCATCGTGAAAAAAGTTGAACCCTCCTCACCACTTATGTGTTGTAGATTGCAACAAGAAGCCGAACGCTCCTCTCCACTTTTGCACTGTAGATTGCAGCAAGAATGACAACCTCAATGTAGAAGATAGGAAAACAAGGGTAGGCTTTGTTTAGGACAATATGAATAGTAGATTGAGCATAGTGTATCTGGGTAATGAGAGGCTTCTCGACCAACTAAACTCTTGGGTTGTGTACCCACCGGACAGGTGCACAGCGTGCAGGTCAGTGGAAATAAATGGAAAACTAGTTGGTATGGAGGTAGTACGCATCTCATTGGGTTCGTGGTACAAGTTAAATAGATACAACAGCTATGTATTAAAGAGAGAGTAGTAAATGTCACTATCCTTATAACTAAGGTATGGGTGAGATACAAAGGGTATTTAGGGTAGTATACATGTCATTATTTAACAAGAGGGGTTGCAAGGAAGCTATTCCCTGCCCTATGGTGTTATTGGTCGAAGCTGTATCTGGCACAAGTGGCATAGCAAGCAAAAAAAATACTAGCTAGCTAACTTTTATACTTGCAGGTTCATGCTCATTGTGCTCGTTATGATGCACCAATTAAACTAATGGATGCACCACTAACAGTAGAGTAAGCAGCAAGGGTTATAGTACCTATTGCAAGACCCATTCTAGAGGCTATGAAAGAGACAATTTCTCAAGATAGAGAGTCTCTCCAATTCTCACCATGGTCCAAGCTGATAGTAGGATCATGCTGGTTGTAGTTCCAGTGAAGCTCTGTGCTATGAAGCATGAACCTGGTACTTTGAACATTGAACTACCTATTTTTTTCACGAACCAACCATCTTACATGAGCAAATCCTTTATTAAACCAAAGGGATTTTATGAGACTAACGAAAATGAGGAACCAGATTATAAGAACATCTATATGCCCAGGTCTCAGAGAGGTATACCCAGCTTTTTAGCACCCACTAACAACACAATAATTACAGTACCCCAAAAATATCCAGGATACCTTCAATGAGTTCAAGATAATGAGTGAAATCATAGAAAGGGAGGTCGTTGGAATCTCTAAACCCTTGAGTTTCCTTTCCATGGTACTTGCCTTCTCAACAGAGAAATTTTGGAGCTGTGCAAAGCAACGGTATGTCATAATTGTACTCGTGAAAGTGGGTAACAGTCTCAGCACTGATTTTGTTTCCTCTACCTACGTGAATATACAAAGTTTACATTGACTTCTGTAGTCGAGATCCTTCAATCCAGTGTTGTTGTCAAGGATAGTAGCCTTGTCCAAAATCTTGAACCAGCATGACAAACCTTATATGCATTATGTATAGATTTTGTAAAACAAAAATACGTTGCAATTCATACAACGTTCACAACTAATTATTTTCCTACTAAATTTCTAATAACCAGTTGTGCAATTTCAAATTTATCTCCCCTCTTAAGCTAAAATTGACGTAACTGATCATTAATTTTTATTTTTTTTCTGTTATATGCTAAGGTTTTATAAAAAAAATTGCATTGTTATATGCCAAGATTTTATAACAATTATGATTATGTTTAGAAAATTATTTTTATCAGGGCATATTTGGCAATATCTAGGAATCCCATGGATAGTAGTGGATGCTTTTTAGGAAGGTAGGTTGGCTTGATTTCTTTGATAAGTTAGAAGGATACGACGATGCAGTAGCACTGGATTTTGCCCAGAATTCTTAACATCCCCAAGAGAAATACTCTAAAAACAATGAATTCTACACGACCTTCAAGGGATTCAGTATCTTTGTAACTGAAGAATTGCTCAGTGAAGTTATTGGAATTCCTAGGGCGCAGCCTTGGGATAAGGATGATAGAGTACTCAACCTCAGAGACAAGACCAAATTTTTTAGATCCTATGATAACTTGATAAGTATGAAGAAAATAGAAATGGGATGAAAAGGGAGTCTCTTCCATATGAATGGGGAGAGATAGCATATCATTTCATTAAATATTGAACCTGTGAGGGAAGGTTAAGCATTGTATATGCTTACTATTTTCAAATTCTGCCTAAAATTCGAAACCTGAGCCACCAAAAACCACAACAAAGGATAAGTATCCCCCATTTCCTACTACATTCTTGGTAATAAATGTGTGTTAGAATTCAAAAGGGGAAATTGGACGTTGTAGCACATCATTACCTAGTTAAGTTGATCGTTTGTCATGAGTTACAGAAAAAACTCCCTCAATTTTCATGGGACCAATTCGTCTCTTCAGGGACAGGGCATAACAACCCATAACACCTCCTTTAGTGAGAGTAGAGGGTCATAAAAGTGGGAAGAAGTTTGGTTGTAAAGAGTCCAAAAGGACAAGGACAACATTTTTATATGAATAAATTGCTCATACATTAATCCATCTATCCACTGTAGGCTTTACACTGCTAAGATCCAAGAATCTTAGGGCTTCGGTTTTGGTAGTTCAAATGTGCAAGGAAAGAAAAATGATTCTTCAAGCAACACATAAAATGTCAACCTAATAACTAAACAAATTCAGTTCATACATTACCTGTTCATAAATTCAAATTAACCATTAGATTGAAGTATGATAAGAACTCAACAAATCATATCAATTAGACCATGTTAAATAAGGACCACATCCAAATGTAGATTAAAAAAGAAAGTGAAATTTGGGAAATTATGGAACAAATTAACTTGAAAATTGGCCATGTGAAAATAAAATGATAGAACACAACTAGAATTTGAAAACTTTGAACTATTATTTATTGGGAGTGCAAAATCATGTGCTTAATTGCATTATAAACAGAAAGTATGATAAGAACTCAGTACCAAATCATATCAAGTACAAAATCCTATGCATGAATAGAAAGTATGATAAGAACTCAATACCAAATCATACCAATTAGACCATGTTAGATAAGGACCAGTTCCAGATGTAGATTAAGGAAGAAAGTGAAATAGGATTAATTCTGGAACCAGCTAGCTTGAAAATTGACCAAACTGAAAATAGAATAATGGTATAGGATTTGAAATTGAAGAATTTGAGATATTATTTATTTGAAGTGCAGAGTTTTGTGGTTGGTTGCACTATTAAGAGAAAGCAAGCAAGGAGTTCCCTTTTGTACAAGAGATGTTGCTCTATCTCTCGTTGTAGACTTTGTACGAAAATTTCAGTTCTATTTCAGCCTGGTGTCTGAAGTGGCAATAGCCACACTATATTTTCCATTCTATGAACTAACACTAAATATTAATTAACTCTTAACCATAAGTAAGGATCCCTTTCAATTCAACGTCCTAACTCTCTACGTTGTGGCAGAACCTCCATAATAGAAAAACTTCCAAAACAATAATAATGGAGAAAATAAAAGTTGGTGCAAACAAGAAATAACATAAAACATAACGTCTCACAGAAGGACTCATATTTGGCACTTTAAACATACAATTTAGCAATGCATGTCTACTTCTCTATACAAAAAATGTCAAGAATACTACAAGAATAGAGTGGCCATGTGGGAAAGACAAGTTTGTTAGATTTTGAAGAATCTAAGCAATAGTGAAGTTTATTAGGTTAGCTCACCAACACAATCTGTGGGGTGTAGCATGATTGAAATATCAAATGTACAAGCTACCTACCAATCTATCCAAAAATGGCCTCTTTGAAATGGTGCTATCTAGATCCTTTGAATGAGATACCTTACAGAACTATTCCACACAACAAATTACTCACTTTGTGTTGGATATGCATTGAATGATGAATAATGTCCATGGTTTGTTGATGGGGATACACACTGTGACATCTATACCGAATGCAAATCAGATATTTGGCCTCTTCTGCCACTATCGTGTTTTGCATACAGGCATTTTGAAAATCATCAATGCTATGTCACATTTTTTAGCTCACACATATTTTTGGATACAATTAAGTTATAGTACATTGGTTTAGCAATGAAGAGAGCCAATGAATACTCTTACCACAGGCATGAAGGGTACCTTATAACTGAAGTGTTTGGCGAATTACTTATGTCACTAGCGTGAGGACATTTTGAAGTATTTCAACCTTTTTGATTAGTTCTTGAGCATTATAATTCCAATCCTTCAAGAAGAAAAACAGAGGCTCTTTGATCATTTGTGGTATCTCTTAAGATCTATTGTCACATCAAGGCACTCTTGTATTTTGTTTACAACACAATAATTATCTGAAGAATTTCGTTGAGGAAGCACCTAGATCAATTCAAACCTCCTAATCCTTTGAGTTATTCAGTCGGAACATTAGACAATTAATATCTTGTGAAGATGGAAATCTGTTCAGTGGACGAAATTATTCCTGTGACATTTTTTTATTTGGACTCAAAGCATCCCCTTCATACTTAGAATCATTATTAAATGAAGATCTAATCAGAGACTTCTTCAACCTGAGAACTTTGTCCAAGCATGCTCTTAGATTGTCAAGCTTTGAATAATTGAATGAATACGGTTCAGTATTGATTCTAAGAGACCAGTATGCGCATAACTATGTGAAAGGCATTTGACAGAGACAATATTTGTTTAATATTAATGAATACCTGGAATAGGTAGGACCCATTTGTTAACAAACCTCATCATGGCCTCTGCTTGTGTTTTTTATGCGATTGTCTTTTAAAATAATAATGTGATAGAAAACTTCATGCTGCTAACTCCATTGTCTATCTAGTGAAAGATCAACTGCTTATATGGATAGTCCAGAAAGGCCCATAAATATACATATACTATTGTGAGAGATCTTAAAGACTAGAAATTAGAAGCTAGAAAAAAGGACGTCAATTAAAGCCCTATGAAGTTGGTGGCCAGCTCATCAATATAAATATACCATTGCAAGAGAGCTTGAAGACTATAAATTAGAAGCTGGACAGAATGACATTAATTGGAGCCCTATGAAGTTGGTGGCCAGCCTTCATCAAAAAATTTCTTCCACATTACAAATCAGCACCATGAAAGGTGGAATAAAGTAAAAACAACCCAAGACATATGAGGAACATTATTTAAAGGAACTATTATCTACTAACATTGGGATCATTAGTTAAGGAGCTAGTGATCAATAACAAATCTATGTTCTAACCAATTGTAGAACTCTCTTTCACTTTCTTGTTCTTGTCCATAAGTTTGTGCATAGTGACACAAAGGCACTTCTTCATATTATTCACCATCTACAGGTCTGGGAGGAATGTTTATCAAAATTTGAAAAAAATAGGGGTAGTGAAATTACTCACTATCCTTTGCAAAAAGGAATTTTTCAATTTAGCAACTACTCAGCTCCAATATAGTAAATGCCATCAATTATACTCATGTAGGGATTATATTTCAGGGATACTTATGGACAGTAAGACAGTACACCTACATACCCTTAAGGGTCTATTGTCAAACAAAGATCTTACTAGCAATGGATTGTGCGATCAAGTGAAATAGTGCCAATTTCAATCATGAAGTGAGTGAATGAGTAAAGCATGAACTATGATTGATCTTGGGTTATATGGTTGTGATCTTAGTGACATCAACTTAGTACACCTAAAGCATGGTTTTCATAACATCTTGGTAAAAATTGCAATAGAAAGAGAGCATAATAATTCAAGGTCAAAATTTAACCTAAATCTCCTAAGGAGGAATAATCTTCCAGAAAGTATGAAGACCTAGAGCTGTTAATCCAATATAGAGCTATGTAAGGATTCTTGGTTACCTTCACTATGTGTGGCTCTATCCTGTATATGATATTAGTATCATTTATTCTCTCCTTTCAGTTTAGAATTTTGAACAATTTCATTAAAATCCTTTAGCTTTGATTTTGTTCACAATAGAAGTTGTGAACAAGACCACTTATCTTTCGGAAAGTTTCCTATTAAGAAGAAGCTTTAGTTATCTATCAAAAACAAATGGAGGTAATTGGGAAATAATTCTGCAATTAAGATGAAAGTTTATTCTAAAAATGTTACACATGATTTCTATACATTCTCTTTTCATTACAAGGAGCAATAACAAGTGGTATCATAACAAAAAGAAATAATAATATTTAATTCGCATCAATTACCTTGTAATTTTCATACTCTACAGTCATCTTCTGACTGTTTGTCACAAAGTAGGCAGAAATATATCCATAATCAAATTGCATTACCTCTACAACATACAGATTTTTTTATGCACTTTTCCCTCTTCAAGTGTCACAATGCCTTTCCTTCCAACTTTACTCGCTTCTTCTATCATGTTTCCTATTTCATAGTTATTACCAACACTTACCTCAACAACATCAGTTAATTCACTATCTTCAACCTGCAGAATAATGCCAATTACAGGTTGTTAAGTTTCGACATGTGTAATCCCTTACAGATAACATTTTCCCCAAATGTTTGAAAAGTAACTCCTAAAAATTCTACCATGTAGTCTTCAAGAAACTCTAGCTGACAGTTTTAAATCAACTATTCCCCTAATGAAAGTGCACCTCAACCATAGACTAAAACCGGCTCAAATGTGTGCATTTACCTCCTTTGACAAACTATTGAGTTAAAAGAAGGGAGCCTTTACTATCTTTTCAATGCCCCTTGTAATTTGAATAGGATTTTCTCCAGCTACAACCACCTGAACAGGCTTATGGTTCAGATTCTTATTCACAAGCCTTTAAATATACAAGTTATATTTTTCTGTTGGGTTTTTCCTAACTAGGTCATACCAATTGATAACACAATCAAAATTCATCTTCAACAAGGCTATTTTTCCACTCAAATACTATTTTGATCCTCCCGAAGCCTTGAAAATTCACAAAATAAATAACTAAACAACAACCACCAAAAGGGCCTATAAAAATGAATAAATACTTAAGCTAGTAATAGGGACATATAAAATAGTAAAATTACCTTTACACCTTAAGCTATTAAACCTTGCAAAAGTACAACAGATGTGGTAGTTACATCACTTGCTAAATAATTTGTCTTTGCTGGAGCCTATCTTACCAACTTGGCCCCAATATTTTCAACTGGGTCCTCTAATTCAACCTGTCAGAAGGAGGGTGCAACATTTAAATGCATTAACTAGACTCAATTAACTAGACTGGAAATAACAATTTAACTTGACTCATCAACATCTTGCACACACATATTTTTTTTCAACTGTTTAAAGCGTCATTCATTACTCTACTATGGCTACTCCATATACTAGGTACATCCTCAAAAGATAGACATGTTGTCTATGACCTGTGAGAATTTTTCCTTCTAGGTCTAAGACAATAAGACATTTAGGCAAGGAAAACTAATATAGAACATAAAAAAATTACAACCCACATCTACAATATACCTCCTTAGCTACTATCACACCATCATTGGCAATCTTCATAGGACCATACTTTCTCTTCAAAACAACATTTTTACCCTTCGGTCCAAGGGTGACTCCGACAATATCAACAAGCTTGTTGACACCTGCCTGCAAGACAATTTGAAAATATTTTCAGTAGGTGCACAACAAAATGTTGGAATATATGTCATACCAAACCTACATACAAACCACACATTAACATCAGAGTTATATGGACAAAGAAAGATCTACCACAGTAAAGTTTTATGTGAAAATAATCTTCCTTTAGATGGACTTTTTTTTTTTCTCTGACCTACAATTTTTCTATCACTGACCCATCTTGGTTGAATTACAACTCCTTTGCCATAGATCTTGGATTAACTACCTTCTCTCTTCTACGTAATCTCGTGGTCTGCCTTCTGCTTAAAAAATTAGAGGATATGGGTGAAAAAGCAACAAGAGAATACAATTGCCTATCATTTCTGTCAGATACTATACCCAACTTCCTCACCTTTCCAATGTTACCCAATGAGGTAGATTGGCAATTGTTGCCATAATTCCTGTAGCATAGGCCATCTCCCCTTATTCTAAATAACTACATATCATCAGATTCATCCCCACCTAATGGTGCCATTGTAAATAACTTGCCCAATGCCATGCAGGTCAAAAGTATAATATCATTGTACTATGCCATTGAAAGTTTTACAATAGAAAGATATGCTGGCAATGCCACATAGGAATGACACCCCTTGCATAGTTGGATACATTTGTTCTGATCTAAGATCACTGATTGAGATTAGAAATCACAAGGGCTGGTGTGGAGTGGAGTTGTTGCTTAGGCTGTTAAAAGCCATTATTTCTTATTAGATGAAGGTAAGGTAAGCTTCTTGTTATTCCCCTTGAGTATCTAATTTAGGGTCCAAGTAATGGGCAAAAAACCAAGTAGGAGCTTTATTTAGAAGTTAGAAAGTCTGAGGAGGTTGTGGAGCTATATGAGGTATCTATGAGGAGGCTAATCTTGGATGATTTGTATCTTCTCTAGACCCAGGTATTCTTGAGTCATCAATGATGAAATTTACATATAGAATTTCCTCCGTTACAAACGAACACTTTCCAGGGAAAGCATAAAACATATATTCCTAGAGAGTCTACAGAAATACTTGCCTAATATTTTAAAGGTGTTGTTATTAATTGTCACTATAAACAAGGATGTCATCCAGGCTAAGCCATCCGGTTTGGTGAAATTTATTCTTTAAGCTCAAAATTGCCCAAATTTTGTTTGATCCCATATTTGTTAGATTAAAATTTGAGATCGTTGAACCTCAAAGCAAACTTGAATATGTGAGCGAACTAGAAAAAATTCATCAAAATTCGTTGGAGTTTGATTGGGGTTCGACTCATGAATATAAAACAATTAACAAAAAGAAAGGTCTTGGGTTTGAATAAATGTCACAAACTTCACTTTTACATTTAGAGCATTGGAGTTGTTTTCAGCCATTAGGGATCTACCATATGGTTTTGGTTTTACCAAAGCATGATGTGGAACTCCTGGTTTGCCATAAGTTTTTGGGCATGAACTGCTGCTGAGTTTGGTGTTCTCTTTGTCCCTCTCCATTGAAAAGAGGTCCTTTTCTAGGACAAACGGAATATCCTAGAGGCGTGAAGGATTTAATGAGACTAATGGCTGTCTCCATCTTGTGGAAAAAAGGTGTCAAGCATGTCCTTTCATGAGACAGTGAAAGCACCATTCCATTGGGGAGATTAGAGGTCTTGGTATTAAGTGAAAATGCAGACTCTATTATCTTCTTTCGACAAAATTGTGAACCAGAAGTTGAAGAGTGGGAAAATAAATGACGAACTAGGGTTTCGAGCTACAAAGGGAGTTTTCATCCATGGAGGGAACCCAGGGAGGGAGATCTTCTCCCTCCTACAAGGAGGTGGTGGCCAACAAGTGCAAGAAGCCCCCAGAAAAAGTCTGAAAGGTCTTGGGAGAAGGAATGAGCAACCGGGAAAAGGAGGAAGAAGCTGCAAAAATAAAACAGAACAATAGCACGAAAGACAAGGAGGAAGATGACAAACAATAGGAAACAAAAGAGAAAAATCATAAGGGGCCTTGTAAATCCAAAGCTGACATAACACCCAGAGTTGTATTATAATCCAGCACTGCAAGCACATAGGGAGCACTTGAAAACCTACGCAATCATCTATAAACTCATGGGACTATGGCCCATAGAAAAAGCATTACAAACATGGATCAAATACCATTGGAAACCTAAAGGGAGCATTGAGCTACACCTTGGGTCAAAGGGTTTCTTTACCGTGGTGTTCAATAGTCTTGAGGATAAAGACAGAGTGTTTGAAGGAGAGCCATACTTCTATGCTGTAGCAGGTCTCTACATGAGGCCACGGAAGATGAACTTTGTCTCGAAACGAGAAACATTCACTTTAGTCTCGGTCTGGGTTAGACTCTATTCTCTTCCTCTGGACTACTGGCAACCTGAATCATTTGCTGCCATAGGCAATAAAATAGGTAGGTTTGTCAAAGCTTCAAAAGCCACCAGAAGGGGAGAATACACTTCCTTTTCTAGGATATGTGTTGAAATGGATCTATCAGGAGCTCTTCCAGAGGAAGTTATATTGGAAGTTTTTGATGAAGAATGGGTTCAAATGGTGCACTAAGATCATATCCCATTAAAATGTCATAGATGCCATGAACATGGCTATCTTCTCAAGGATTTCCCTCTAGGAAAAACAGAGAATAAAGGAAAACCTAATGGAACGAAAGACATAGACAGCTTTCACAAGGTGGTACATAAAGGAAAAGGTAGCAAAAGAGGGAAAAAGCTATAGCAAAAGGAGGGACAATGATTTAGGCAGAACCAGTTCCATGTTCTGGAAGAGGAAGAATAAAGAACAACAGAAGATCAAGCAATTGAAGGAAGTACGGGAGAGAAGGAAAAAAAAAGTGAAAATCGTGACCAAACAAGGGAAAATGATAAGCAGACAGGGACCATGTTGAGTGATACAAAAATAGAGATGGATCAAGAAATGACTAAGAGTGAGATGGAACTGAAGGAAATTGAGCTACCAGAGATCCTGGAAAGAGAGCACTTGGATCTAGAAGGATTCCTAATACAGGGTACTTCTGGTGGGGTAAAATCATTACCTCAGGAGGAGATCAATATAATACAACAATTATATTTATGGAAAAATAAAGAAAAGGGTTCATAGGGAACTAATAACAGGTGCAGTCTGAGTAGTGAAGGAGTGAAAATGTTAAAATCTACTACGGGTTTGGCAGCCAGAAATCTAGGAAAAAAGAGAGGCAGAAAAAAGCAGAATGAGCTACTGATGGAGTGTGGGAAGCTCATCATAGATTCAGGTAAGATGAAAGACCTTACCAGTTACTCCTTCACAAATATTTAATCATGAAGTTTATTTCTTGGAATATTAGGGGACTAGGCAGTAAAAGAAAACAAAGATTGCTTAGCAAGAGAATGAAACAGGTGGCTCCAGATATAATTTTTATCCAGGAAACGAAATGCTCCATTCAAAAGTTAAGGCAACTACACAGAAAATGGCTCAGCAGGTTTTAATATCTAGAAGTTAAAGCAGAGAATATAGTAGGAGGTATTCTCACTCTTTGGAACCTGCTAAGAATTGAAATAATTGATGCAGAGGCTGCAAGGAACTATTTATCAGTAGTAATTCATCCTGTTTGGGATAGGAGTACCTATATAGTCACAAATGTGTATGGTTGTCGAGGGATAGAGGAGAAACTCAGGCTAACGGATTCCCTTGAGAATATCAGGGAGAGACATGCCGAAATACCCTAGATCTTGGGAGGGGATTTCAATATGACAAAATCACTTTAGGAAAAAAAAGGGGTAATGAGAGCACTTAGTAAAGACCCTGTAGCATTTCAAATATTTTCAAAGAATATGAAACTAGTGGATGTGGAAACCAACAATGACCTCTTCACTTGGAATAACAAGAGAGGTGGGGAGTCTCAGGTAGCATCCAAGTTAGATATATTCATCATCTTTGAGAATCTAATGCTATTAGAAAAGGAAATAGTAGCAAGTGTTCTTCCTTTTGGAGGGTCAGACCACTGGCCAATTCAAATGGTGATCCAGGGTATAGGTACCCCCCGAAACAGACCTTTCAGAGTTCAAAACATTTGGCTTTCACACCCATATTTCATTAGTAATATTGGAAAATGGTGAGCAGAGGATCTGCAGACTCAGGGAACCAGAATGTTCATGCTTCATAAAAGATTAAAGCACATAAAAATGATGCTCAAGGAATGGAATAAGAAAGATTTTGGAAATATCTTTGTGGAAAAGAAATTAGTCGAAATCAAAATGCAGATACTCAACCAAGCTATCATCTTGAAAGGTTTCGATAAAGACAAAAATTATATAGTGGAGAAACATCACCAAGACTGGGAAAACTTATGTAAAGAAGAGGAAATATTTTGGAGACAAAATTATAGAGTGTAATGGCTAAAAGAAGGGGAGCGTAATATAAAATTTTTTCACAGATCCACCATGGCGAATAGAGCACACAACAGAATTTCTACAATAAGAAATGAGGATGGACAACTCCTACAAACTCATGAGGAGATAGAGGCAAAGTTAGTTCAACACCTCCGAGAAATAGCCAGGGAAAGTAATCTAGAAAGAGATCATCATATCAAGGACTTAATAAAGCATATAACTAAGTTGGTGTCTAGAGAGGAAAATTTCAACCTCAACCGACTAGTGACTGAAGAGGAGGTTAGTGAAATTCTCAATGAAATGTAGAATGGCAAAGCACCAGGCCCGGATGGCTTCAATGTTGATTTCTTTAAAGCTTGCTAGAATATTGTAAAAATGGATATTTTGAATGTTGTGGAAGACTCCAGGACAAACAAAACTATCTTGAGAGCTCTCAACACCTCCTTCATATCCCTGATCCCTAAATAGGAAAATGCTCAAACACCAAATAGGTATAGACCCATAGCACTTTGTAATATGGTATACAAGATAATATCCAAGGTTGTGGCCAACAAACTTAAACCTCTGTTGCCTACTTTGATTTCTGGGGAACAATCAAGATATGTTGAAGGCAAACAAATTCTGGACAATATTATTCAAGCTCATGAGGTGGTTCACTCTTTAACCAACACAAGGAGAGCTGGTATGATCCTCCGACTAGATATAGCAAAAGCTTATGACAAAGTGAACTGGTCCTATATCAGGCAAGTGTTAAAGGTGTTTGGTTTTTATCACAACTGGATCAGATGGTAATTGCCTTGGTAACCTCCTCCAGCCTTTCAATTTTGGTTAATGGCTCTCCTTCTGAGATTTTTCTTCCTTCAAGAGGGTCGAGGTAGGGGGATTCACTTTCTCCCTTCCTAATCATACTCATGATGGAAGGTCTTGGCCGGTCTATCAAGCATGCTAGAGTTACGGGCAAAATTCAAGGTCTTCCGCTGAAGGAGAATGGTTAGGCTTTGACTCATCAACAATTTGTTAATGACACCATGTTACAAGGTATCCCCATCGTCAAAGAGACTCGGCCATACAAACAAATTCTGGATGAATTTTCCTTGGATTCAGGTATGGAAGTTAACCTCACCAAATCTATTTTTTCTTTCTTTAATACTCATATTTCTATTCAGATAAATATCTCTAGAATTCTTGGCATTCAGAGGGACTCCCTCCCTTCAAAGTATTTAGGAATTCCGCTCACGGAAAAGCCCCTGCACAAAAGCATTTGCGAACCGTTGATCAACAAAATGCAGGATAAATCAAAAGTTGGACAAGCAAATCCTTAAACCTAGTAGGCAGACTCATGCTGACAAAGGTTGTGCTCCAATCAATTCTAGTTTTCATGCTATCAGCACTTCCAGCCCCTCAAGGAGTTCTACAGCAATTCAGAAATATCCAAAGAGACTTTCTCTGGGGTAGGGAGGAAGCTAGAAAGAAGTGGGCCTTGGTCTCTTGGGAAAAAATCTTTAAACCCAACAACCATGGGGGTCTCGGCCTAGGTGACCAGGAGATCCTAAGTAAGGTCCTAAGGGCCAAACTCTGGTGGAGGTGGGTCAAAAATCCCAAGGCACAATGGGCAAGAATATGGAAAGAAAAATACGCTAACTACTAGAATCACTCTGATCTCATAGGGATGTCTAGTAACATTAAAAGCTCTGCCATCTGGAATAAAGCCTGGGGCAACAAAAATTTAGTTCAACAAAATAGCTTTTGGGAAATCAGAGAAGGAGACCTTGCTCTTTTCTGGGAGGACAAATGGCAACAAGAATCGCAACTGTTAAGAGAGGATTTTTGGAAACTTAAGCATGAAACGGACACCCAAGGTCTGACTAGAGTGAAATATTTTTGGGATTATACCCACAACACCAGGAAATGGAAGATTTGGAAGGAGATAGACTGCAGGAATGATAGAATGCTGGAAATAAAAGCAGAGGCTCTTGGACAAATTTTGGAACAACGTATGATCTTGGTGTTTGAAGGGCAAGACCAACTCAGATGGGGAAACAACAGTAAAGGCATCTTCAACATTAAGGAGGCAAAAAGTATTCTCCTTGAGCTGGTAACCCAAGCTCCGAACAAAACCCGGTTAAACCTCTAGAGACATCAAGGTTGGATGAAGATTAAACTCTTCATGTGGTTGGTTCTGCAAAGGAAAATCTTGACTTGGGACAACATTCGAAAGAGGGAAATATTTGGTCCTTCTATATGCCAGCTCTGTAAGGCCCAAAAGGAAACTATGGAACATCTTCTCAACAACTATAATTTCACTTCCAGACTATGGGATGCTTCTGCCAATATCTTTCAACAGTCTGTTAGGGATAAAGAGAGTATTACCAACACCCTTAACAGATGGAGGAGGAATTTCTCAGATAATGAGGTTCTCAACCTAGCTTGGGCTCTCATGCCAAGTTTTATTATTTGGAACATATGCAAAGAAATGAACAAGATAATATTTAAAAATGAAAAGAATCTCGATTCTCACCTGATTGATCAAATCTTAAAACAGATCAAGGAGATGGTTAGTTCAGTAGTCAAGAGTCTTCCTAATAATCCCCCTACATGAGCAGACTTGCGAACTCTCAGACTGTTAGGTCTACAAGGGATCACCCCTCTAAGCCAGTATAGAAGTGTAAGAAAAAGGGAGTCTAAAAAAGAATACTGGAAAACTCCTCCAAGAGGGTTTTTGAAATTGAACGTAGATGGAGCCTCCAAAGGCATCCCCTGAACAATAGGCTTTGGGGGAGCTCTTCGAGATGAAGCAGGTAACATCCTCTCTCTGTTCCATTTTCATTTAGGAAGAGCAACCAATAACATGGTAGAATTAATGGCGAAGGAGCAATGCTTAGCTTTGTTGAAGAAGGAAAACTACTACAACGTGATCATTGAAGTTGACTCAGAGATGGTCATTAACTCGGTTAAAAGAATCAATTGTGGTTCAGAGCCGGAGAAAGTGTCTCAGCATTGGAAATTAATCTGGGTTTTCCAGAGAATACAGAGCCGCCTTCAGGGGCTTTTCTCTGTCAGGTTCAATAATGTGTGCAAGAAGGCTAATAAGCTGGCGGATTTCTTGGGAAACCAAAGGGCCAGCTGCAAGGAAACCAAGGTGGTCACAGGGTGGCAAGGAATGCCATTTGACAAACTAAAAACTCTTTGTCTCAAACTTATGGAAGGGGACAGAGAAGTGTTTCGAGTTACATCTGAAAAAGAAAGGACTCAATGAGATATCCTCAGTTGGATCTCCCCTCTTTAATCAAATAGGTACGTGGAAGGCATATGGAGGTAGGCTTCAGCTACACTGATAATACCAGTCTCGGGATTCACTAGCTTAAGCCAGGAAACTCGCTTCATTCCAACAAGTTCAATACAAATCTCGGGTGTGGATTCTTTACCCACAACAAGGCGAAGTGGATCGGCGCACTCAACTTTCTGGTGGTCTTGAATGGGGCTCAAGATTATGAAGACAACTATTTTTACCATGGTCCTGCCAGGAGGAAGGAAATACTGTGTTCCAAGCAATCTAAGGTGATCGCACCACTTTCGATCATAAGGAGGTTTATGTCAATCGAAAGTGACTCCATACTTCTGATCAGACGTGGAGGAGAGAGGAGGAGAGAAACCGCCCTCATCGGACAGTAAAGGTCAGGCAAGTCCATAGTGTGAATTGGGGCTCGTCCGTTGATTGTCGTGGCATTGATCAACGGTCAGAATTTACTGAGCAGCTCGGTTGGGATGCAATGCTATCCAGTGTACGGCTATGCGAAAAATTCAATTTTTGCTGAGATGGAATTCCAGCTTATGGGGCAGAGCAATGTGTTTTTGGGTTGTCGGATTTAGATGCAGTTGTGTGGGATAGGGAGGTAAAGTTAGCCCGTCTTCAAGGAACAAATCTCTCTTCCACTGTTAGGTCCATTGGTGACTAGGATAGTCATGGTTTTTAGGTTGGTGGTGGGGTCTTGAGGAAAGCTTTTGCTAGTTATTCTTTGGCCCATCTTCCCTTGTCGAGTCTTAGTCATAGGTTAAGGGGCTTGCCTCAGGGGGTGAGCAACCCTGTACGTGATCCACAAGGTTTGATGGACTGTTGTAAATTTTGTAAATTATTTTTCGATTAATACTGATGAAAGGAACGTCTCTTGCCTTAGCAAAAAAATAAAATGTGGACTCTATTGGGGTCAAATGCTTACGCTTCTTGCCTTTTTAGTGGTAGGATACTTTTGTGACGATAATTTGGCTTCATAACATATAATTCTCGAGTTATTTTTCTAAGTAGTGAAATATCTAATGCACTTTCAACAAATAAGCCCAGTTCAACTGTTGAACTCGTATGGATGGTTAAATTCAACTATGCTAATCTTCCCTTCATTTCTTTTAATATTCAATCATCTTTACCATTATTTTTTTGTCAGACAATGAGAGAAGCTACATCACAAGCCTTTATAAAGAATGTATCCCAATGCTACTCTGTTTTCCTCAATGAAATTTGCAGTCTGGGTGCTACTTAATAGGAGTTTAAAATCAACATGGCTGCTCAAAACAATAGTACTTCTGAAAATTTTGATGATAAAGATATAGCATATCTCGAACATCAAAGAAATTTCAAGGTAAGCTAATCAATAGATAGTTTGTAGATTTGAAAGAAAGCATTCAGAGTTGTTATTATTTAAAATAGAAAATTCTGGCTACATAAGTGGTTTCAGGGACATTGCATAAAACAAAGACTTTGATTTTTAGGTAATGGTGGTTTTGCAACACTTGCTCTGCATATATAATTGAAGATAAACTAGGAAGAACTGAGAGAAATGAAAAGGAAGGAATAATGAGATGAGAGGCTTTTCTCAATCACTTATTTTCCTAAGCCCTTGGTTTAATCCAAGGTTACAAACTTGTCATGCACCCCCGGCAATGGTAGAGGTCAATCATCCCACCATTTCCTATTACCTACAAGAAATAATTGGTCTACCCAACTAAAAATTGTTTGCCAAGGGATGGATGACTTGTGTTAGAACTAATATTACTGGAGCAAAGAGGGAGGAGAAAAATTACAGACATATTCACATGATCATGATATAACCTTTATTTACAGTCGCAATGTGTATGTATGTACACAAAGCATAATTTGATTTCCATCCTAGATGCAGCAAACATTCTACGTATACTAAATAATCAATTGGCACTATACAAGGGATTGCCAGATTCTTAGAGATTAGCAAAAGCACCAAGCTGAGATGGTGAGAAGGGGCCAATTTTATTATGCCAAAGAGAGGAAACCCAAGGATTCATCTATAAAATATGCTTCATAATAATTATAGAGAAGAATTCAAGCTTTGGCTCCTTGCATAATGACTTAAATTTGTAAATTTGAATCCCGTTGATTTCATTAGAATATGCCATTGATCCCTTCCTTCTAGTCTGATTTTTCTTTCGGCTCCCTCAAAAGCTACAATTCCCATTATTTTCTCTGTGAAGAAGAGCTTCTCCATGGTGAACCGCTCTGCACTATATCTTGCCATGTTGGGCTCCATAGTTTCAAAAAATGTAGAGAAATATTCTAAAGCATTCCTAAATCAAACTTAGAACTGTCAAGCATTTAAGTGAGCTTCATATCCCCAAGCGTTACGACTTTGGGGGATAGGGCATGAGATAATTTGAGTATTTTCACTAGGGGTTCAATGAAATCTTCTAAAATATTATATAACTATAACATAAAAATTACTGCAATGCATTCATCTTGGCCGATTTTCAGGGTAGAAACTTCCACCTAACACATATGTTTTGACACTGGAAAGAAATCAAACTCTAGGTCAAGAAATTTAGCAAACTCTGTGAGCCTCTTGTTGGTGGCCAACAGAGAGGAAGTAGGGTTTTGGCCTAGTGTTTGGGCAGGGATACCTACGATATTTATTTTGTGGGGTTTGTAGCCTAGCCTCATTGCGAATGCATGCAATAAAGCTACCCACTGTACACCCTGCACAATGTCGAAAGTCGGCTATGTGAATTTTCTCTACCTTGTCTTATAAAAGAAATTACTTTAATCACTAAAGTAATTGGTAAGGTTAATTGTATATTAGGCAACTTCCACAGGCCTACACACTTATGTATGTGCAAAAGTACCTACCTGAGCTACAAAGGATCAACACTTTAATGTCCGAATTTTGGACAAGGCCATCATGCTAGTTTTATGTGTTGGAAATAATACTAAGGGGGGGTGAATTAGTATTATCTGGTCAATTATTTTCTTTTTCAACCCCAAAACATATACACTAATTCAATTAGAGAAAACCGCATATATATGCAACTAAAGATAAGGAACCCCGCGTATACCATACAGAATTATAATTTAAAATATTCTATAGATGTTGAACATTAATCTGTGCATCAGGATCATATAAATAGTAACCAGGAACAGAAAAATAGAGCAGAAGACAATCACACACAAGATATAAGGTGGAAACCCAATGTGGGTGAAAACCACCTGTTGCAATGTGTCTCTATCTTTTCAATTAGAAACTTCTTTTTACAATGATTCTGTACTAGTGCAGTCATTTACCAGTACGCAGGCTACTACCTATAGAGAGCTAAACCCTCTCTCATTTTCTAGCTTCTCCTGGAAGGGAGCTACAACCCCCTTAGTTCTTGTACTAGTTGAGATACTTGTGCACAGGCTACTACCTGTAGAAGACTACAACCTTCTCTACCTTCCAGGGACCACGTTTCATAAATTTTCAGACTGGATCCACAAATAACATCAATCAAACATCACGAATTTCTGCATCAACCAATCACCATTTCACCAATCAAGACTGAATCAAAATAAACACTTCTCTGACGACTGTACCTGGATCATAATAGCAGTAATCACAACCCACTTCTGAACACAAAATACTGTAGCACTAAATAGAAGCAGCTAGAACATAAATCAAGAGATGTACGCTACTTCACTATTCAAAAACCGTCGTGCATACGCTTCTGCGACTTTCCCTTAGAAGAACAACGTGTATACGCTTCTTCGCTTCACTGAACCTGTGTACAGCTCTATAAATTCATTCTTTCAAAAGTTCAAATATTAGTTAACCTAGATTATCAGATTTATAGATCAAGCGTGTGCC
This sequence comes from Pinus taeda, assembly GCA_000404065.3. Classification (NCBI taxonomy): domain Eukaryota; kingdom Viridiplantae; phylum Streptophyta; class Pinopsida; order Pinales; family Pinaceae; genus Pinus; species Pinus taeda. Next base: position 496,179 of record APFE031301821.1, read on the forward strand.
ACATATCACAGATCAAAATCATATAGAGATACCACTATTCCAGCCTTAAGATTTTGACCCATCAATAGAACTTATCCTTCTCCTTGCACTGAGGTTCCTTCTTCATTCAGATCTAGATCTGCACCATAACCCAATCACAGTATTCCAGATCTAGCACTTTATCAGATATTCAATAATTCAAAAGATGCCTTGCCAAATAATCTCCTTCCTCTTTTATAGCCTTAGGCCTTTCACAATACCATGGACCCAATACTTGGGATCAACACTTTTGGATGCAAAACCACAGACCAAAACCATAGGATCAAAAACTGTCCGACTAATACCATGAACCAACCATAAGATTTCCCATGTGCATGGGCTTTTCTCTACATGAAATTGTGTGAACTTTTCTCTTCATGAAAGGAACTTTTCTCTGCATGAAAGTGCGTGAACTTTTCTCTGCGTGAAAGGAACTTTTCTCTGCATGAAAGTGTGTGAACGTTTCTCTGCATGAAAGTAACTTTTCTCTACATGAAAGTGCGTGAACTTTTCTCTTCATGAAAGGAACTTTTTTTCTGCATGAAAGTGCGTGAACTTTTCTCTGCATGAAAGTCCGTGAACTAGAAAATAGCTTTGTTGCACTTTAATTTATCATCTGAGATGAGTGGGTTGCCATCAAGTACAACATATGTATCATAATGCCAACAAAACCACAATTGTAAAGTTCCGTTAGAACATCGTAGTTATTGAACACACAATGAAATCATTTCATTTACTTTCTAAGATATTTTGAAAACAAATTTAACAAAATTACATATTGATAACCTATTGGGATTACGATAAAATTCACCTATTTCATTCACAAAAATTGTGAGAGAAAACCTAGTACTATATATAAAATGAAGAGAACCAACATAATGCTATATATCTTCCTCAAAAATATATAGCTTTCTCTGAAGTTGATTTCTTAGCAAATCCTACGTTTCAAAATTAGAGTGCTTTCTATAATGAGAACTATAGAGAAGAAAATAATCCCTAATTTATCACTAATTAGTTCATATATAATTTTGGAAAAATAAGAAATTTTGAAATTAAAGGTAAAATTACTAGCACAAGGTCATACTGACAATGTCCAGATGAAACTTTTCCTCTCAGTTGATGTCAATGACTTTTCCTCCAACAACTTGGAAGAACTCTACAACAAATAGTATTGAAATTGTTGTGGTTTAATTTAACTTGCCCATAGAGAGTCAAATTGAGGATCAAGTTAACTCAGCCTAGCAATAGGGCCAAGTTGAGTTTGATTTGAGAGTATTTGAAGACTGGGATGAGTTTTTTTTTTCCTTACTAATGAAGACATCCTCCTTCCAGACATGTTGAATATCAATTGAAATGTACTCATATGAAATCTGAGTGTTACATAGGTTGTTGTAAGGCTAAAATGGTTAAGCATGTTTTCATGCATTGTAAAGTTGCCAAAATGTTTTGTGCTTGGATTTTCTACTAGGTATAATGTTCTCTTTGTCTCTATACATTGGCAAAATTCATTGTGTTTGGAGACAAATGAATGGTTTGACATACAATTCAAGCTATTTTTTATATAATCCATCCAATCGAATTTTATGCCTTATGTAAATGATGTTGTTTAGACACTTTCCTTGGGCTACAATCTTTGTTCAATATGGGTGAGGTTGTATTTAGATTAGATTTGGCTATTCAACTTTCTACAAATTACGGAAAAAAACTTACTATTCCAAATAAATATTAGAGATATGCAAGTGCTATAATATTCTATTTAAAACATATCCAGAGCAAAGTGGAGAAGTAATGTTGTAAACCCTATCATGCTTCTCCATTGAAGCAATGTAGAGAGTTATAACAATTAATAATTTTCCAGTTTCTAGAGAAGCCTTCATTTTCATTAAACAAACATACCATATCAGAATAAAAACAAAGTAATAAATGCAGAAGAAGGTGTGCCACTTGAGGCTTCTCACTTATGAATACCACGACCAGAGTGTATTTTCCTCATCTTCCTCCATTTCTAGGTTATCAAAGCATACATTTTATCTTTCTAGAGATTGGGTAGTTTTTTCTTTCTTACTTATTTTTTACTCTCCTAGAGTAGGTTTGGGAGAAGGAATGGACATACCTTCAATTGTAGCTTCCACTAATTTTCTCTTGGTGGGTTCCTACTCTAATGCCGGTGCCTAAAATATATTGACCACTTTAGGGCCATTGGTGGTTGCTCAGTTGGGATCTTTCTTACCTAAATTTATTTTGATTGAAACCTCAACAAAGCCTTCCTTGTCTAGTCCCACTTCTTGTTTTTTGTGATTGGCTACACCATTAGATGACAATTCAAGAATATATGTCCATGTTCATAGAATTTCCTACATCTAAAGGGAATATGTTCATAATATAGAGTTTGTATATACCTTGAATCTTGGAAAATAATGCAAATAGATTTAGGAAGGGCTCCCAAAACATTCATATAGATGCAAATTTGATCATATGCCATATACCCACATTGTTAGTAAATTTACAGCATAACATAAATAATTATTAAGAGGAAAAAATAACCAGCAACAACCATAAACACATAAACACATAAACACATAAACACAAATGTTTATTCGAGAAAACCCCAAATCCAGGGAAAAATCAAATCTAATAATATCTCATTAGAATTGGCCAAAACCCTGGCTAATTTGACCATGTGAGCCTTTACCGCTCACCTCCAGGTCTTGCATTACAATGAAGTCCTTCGAGCATTTTATAAGCTCCATTACATATAATACCACGGGCAGAATACTATGGGTGCACAATACCATGTGCCCCAAAACCATCACTATTTAACCTCGTCAACTTTCACTCTATCCCGAGTCAAGTTTACCTAACAATTCCCCCCTTAAACTTGACTTGGGGTTCCTTGACTAACTCTAGCGAAACCTACTAAGTGAGACAATCCTGCTCACTCTAGCTTTTACCCGCCTTTGAGTTTTTACCCAGGGTATTGTTAACCTGACATCCCCCCTATCACCTAGGTCTAACCCAGACTTTACTGGTGATCACCGAGGGGTACACATGTCTTACCAGGTCTTACAGTAGTATGCCCATTTACATGCAATAATTTTCACTTCATTAATTTTTTTTTGTTTATTGCTGCTGCGATTCTGATCCATCCTCTTTCAATTTGATTTGCTCAAAAACTTCTATCAAACCACTCCAACTGCGAGCCCCACGAGAACCTCGTAGATTCCAGCACAAGTGTCCTCACGTATCGAAAATGCACAATTTTTGAAGCCGCATGAACAATTTTCTTCTGCTGACCTGCATGCAGCCCATGCCTACTCCATCTTTCAGCACGACATAGAACACACAGGAGATATCCCTTATCGATTCCCTACCAAAAAAGCTCCAAACAAAATCAACCTTGAATTTTAATATTACCAAAGGTATCTCTCAACCTTCTTTAAATAGCTGCATGAATCCCGAACAATTCATCAGCATGTTCCAAACCGGTAAATATCACAAATGCACTGCGATCCCTAGCAGTTACAGAACTATCTTCTGCACATTTTCCTCGAGGTTCTTCTGTGTACAATTGTTCCGACATTATTTTCCAGACACAGATCTGTAAAAAAACTGCATTGATCTCATTAGGCACTATAAACCCCTGGCATCAAAGAATCCCTTTGAAGCCAATATCTGGCTTTGATACTAGTTGTTAGTAAATTTACTGCATAACATAAATAATTACTGAGAGGAAAAAATAACCAGCAACAACCATAAACACATAAACACAAATGTTTATCCAGGAAAACCCCAAATTCGGGAAAAAACCCAATCTAATAAGATTTCATTAGCATTGGCCAAAACCCTGGCCAATCTGACCAAGTGAGCCTTTACCACTCACCTCTAGGTCTTGCATTACAATGAAGTCCTTCCAACCTTTTATAAGCTCCATTACATATAATACCACGGGAAGAATACTATGGGTGCACAATATCATGTGTCCCAAAACCATCACTATTTAACCTCGTCAGCTTTGACTCTATCCCGAGTCAAGTTTACCTAACACACATCCTCTGCTGATTTAAGAGGTTTTGATAGAGCTTCCCAATTTATTTACAAATCATGCAAATGTTTCTTCATCTCAAAGTTCTTGAGGCATAAAATGCATTCATATCCATACTAGTTCTACTATTGAATCCTTCTTTTTAGGGCTGAACTTTTCTATCCAGAATTTCAAATGAAAACCCTACTAAGTTGAAGAAGTAGGGATTGTCCTTGAAGATATGTTCTATATTCTCTATTCTTGCTATATGGATGTAAAAAATCCCTATGAGACAAAATGTTCTTTGCCTTTACACTTCCATTGTGAATTTATCCACAAAATTAATGCTTTCTCTAAAAGCTAAATCCCCATGAACTTCCTTATAACCACATGATCCTTCATGCACTATATGCCATTAGAAATTTTCAGTGAGATAGCTTCATACCTAGGGTTTTTTATCATAGTTTCTAGGAAAACTCTAAGGCAATTATACGCCATTTTGTTCAAATATATGAATTGGACTACACTTTCTTTCCTTTCTGCTTCCATACTCAAAACATTCAGGCTTCACTTTCCTGCATCATGCACTTCCTTTGTCTTACTTGATTCCCTTAATAGTACAAGAATGTATATTCATGTAGCATGTGAGACCCATGACTACCTCTACTTCCACCATTAATACTCTATCAATCAGTGATGTTGACCCTGCAAAACAACTCCACTAGCAAACCCTAAAGCTCTCGTTCCCACCATGGAGATTCACTACTTTGTTTTCTTAATCATGTTTGATCCATTGGAACTTAAGGTTCTTGGGAAATATTGTCCCCTAACTCCCTCACTCCCACCATGGATATTCACTACTTCATTTTATTAATCATGTTTGATCTAAAGGAACTTAAGGTTTTTGGGAAATCATGTCAGTAAGATAAAATATTCCTTTTACCAACCTAAAATTGTAGATAATTGCAGTTGTATCTCTACCTATATCAAGGAAAGAACACTCATGAAAGCACAAAAGAATAAAAAAGTAAGAAAAAACTAATAATATGTAATAAACAACCTATCATCAAATTTATACTTTAAACTCGCCACAACACCTTATAGCTAGGATTATGCAAGTGACCTTATAACTAGGAATTTGAGATGTATCTACATGGGTGACTAGCTCCTCCAATCAATAGGTACACAATTAGATATCCAACTCCCAATAGCTATGTTACCCTATAGCTAGGATTAGGAGTGCCCTTATGGCTAGTATTAGGACAATGATACAAAAATGACATTTATCTAAATAATGTGTTTCCCTTTCCCTAGTGTTTCCTTAATAATGTGGTTCCCGTAGTGTGATGAAAACTAATGACCTATCACTAGAGCCGAGGGCTTGCTGTAGTGATATCGAGTGAAGAGCCTTATACCATATTATAACAATCTAGACACCTATGATTGGCATCTCCATTGAAATAGATTTATTTTCTTGACCTCATTGTCATTTTCTTCTTGATCTAGTTCACTTTGCTTCATTGTGCAATTTTTGCTTGTGTCATTGATCATTGGCATAAGCTAATCTCACATTGATATCATAACTTGTGCTCAAAGTATTTATTACCTATCAATGTGAAATGGTATTTTCCCATTGATAGGCCTTAGGATATTTCACTTTAGAATCATCTCATTTCTAATTGTATCTCACTTGGAGCATTTGATTTAACTTAGTATCTAATTTTCATTTTATATCTCTCTAAAATTTACCTCCAAGCATAAGCTTAGTTCATAGACATATAAGAAAACCTTCCCTAATTGTCATTCAATCTCCCTAAATTTTAGTTTGGAAAAACATTTAAAATGCGTGACCTCACATTTTTCTTGTGGTGAATTCCCTTGTAGGAACGAAGGCATACGGGTTGTATTGAAGTCCTAAGGGGGTATCGTTAATGATTCCTTAGCCTTCTCACTTAGTCTTCTTGCAACCACCTCACTCCTTACCAAGTTTAAGGACTTGAGGGGAAGTCAAAATTTAGATTAGGCATTTAATTAAAATTTAACAATACCACTTGATCTCACACACTCAATCATACCATTGCTCTTTTGCATGTAATTTTTTATTGTAAAATTTGGATTGTGAACTTATCATTCACTTGCAAACATTTCATTTAATATTATTGTACTTGTCTATTTAATTTCATGTGCTCATGTTAATGATCCTTAGATGTTATATCATATTTGAGAAATATTTCTTTAAGTAAAAGTTCACTCTCTTGCAAGTCCTATTCCATCTTGTTGCTCATATCTCTAAGTTGTATATAATATTTTATTTTGATTCACTAACAATTGTCTTTTAGCTTGCTATTCTTTTAACCTGAAAGGCATATTTCATTGCAAGCATCATGATCCTTAACAAGTTTTTCCTTAGATATATTCCATAGGGACCACCCCCCTTAACTTATATAGGAGAGAGCTTAGACAGAGAGATTTGGGAATAGGTGACAATCCCTCCTCTTAAGGTTGCCACAAAACACACCTTGTGGGGTTGAGGACTTTTCCCACATTGCTAGGTGTGCAAATTTGTCGACAACATACATCAAGCTTATTTTATCGATTTGAGTGTCGAATTTGAACAAAAAATGTTTCCCAATTGTGACCACTACCTATAGATTTCTTGCAAACAAGTCCGAAAAGTGGCATGGCAAGGTTTTGGCTAAAACTACTCAATGAACATATTGTCTTCCATTTACAAATATTATTTAATGTACATCTTATCCAATGTAATCACACTCACTCCTTGAGATAAAGTTTGAAATCTCAAGTGCAATCTAAGTGAATCACAAGAGGGGGTCACTATCACCTCACCAACCCTCTTCTCGATTCAATTTTGGCTCTCCTCCAACTTAAGGGTGCTCTCCCTAGGTTAAGATTTCTAAGATTCAAGGCAATGAATCTCAATGTGATATGAAGAGTAAATTTAGCAAAATAGTTTTGAAAGAGTTTTAAAATATGAAATGTGAAGTGAGGACTAAAGCTAGTGTTTTTTCATTAGACATACTAGATCAACCAGGTATCCCTTGAGAAGATAAAAAATGGACACAGGCAGATGACTAAGGTTTTACATTACTAACCTTATCATATCCTCCTATAGGGTGATGACTAAGGTTGTCCAATACTAACCCTAGAGGATCCTCCTATGACTTTTTATGAGCTCCAAGATAATTTCAAAAGAAGTTTCTCCGCTAAAATTCTTCCTAGCATATATAAGATAGAATCTATCTAAGAAGAATATAAATAGATTGCACTCTCACCACTAGATAAACATATTTGTACTTAATGCATTCAACAAATAAATCCACAAGACTTAGAGAGACCACTTACTCAAGAAATCATTGCTCGTCCATTAACCTTAGTCAAGAATCATCTAGAAAATGTAAAAATTCATCCAGAAACCATTTCCTCAATTAGGTTCATTAATCTACCATACATAGTACCAAATCCAAGACAAAATAACTCTAACAAATTTCAGACTTGTTCAGAAATATCTTCTCCAATCCAACATTGAGAAAATGAGAGGAAATGCATCTCTGTTTATAGGGAGATGATCAACTTCCTTTTACAATAAAGTATTAATTTATTGAATACAAGCCCTTAATATAGCTATAAAATCCTATTATAATAATTAGATTTCAAGGGTTTTGTTTTGTAATGTAGTCAGGGTTTGAAACTCACAGTAGTTAGGAGGAGACACCAAAAAAATCTAGCCCTATTAAGGGTTGATGTGGCCTAGACTTAGTGTGATCCTAAGGTAAGATTGACATATTAGATGGCCCCGGGTCACGGTTTCTTAGAGCACAAGCTAGTGCTGCAAATCATGGACATACTAGGAAAGAAAGGCCCCTAATCTAGCCTATGGAGGGGTAAAATCCCTCTTAAGTCTTCACACTTAACGAAGTTACTAAACTAAATTACATAAAATAAGGGGCACTTAGGCCACATTTACAATTTTTTTACATCAAAAATCCCCATAGAGGGAGACACCCTCAACAGATAAGGGCTTGAGAGTGGATCATCCAACCTCCAAGGCCCTTCAAGGGTGCAATGTTTAGTGTCCAAAGGCCCTTTGAAACATAGATTCTCCATAAAGTATGCATACCTAACTTCAAAGTGCCCTCAAAGCGATCTAAAAATGAGATATTATATTAATATTAAGGTATTATAGACTCATATGCAGGATTTTCCTATATTACTTAGTGCAACGGATCGAAAAGATTGCAAATAATATAGACAATGAGCAGTTAGAGAAACGTAATAGATACACACACATAACACAACAAATAATCAAGAATTTCACCCAAAACTCTTGGGATACGTCTATTTGTCTAGCTTTCAGTGGTGACCTCTCTATTATGTCTTCAATAGTAGAGTTTTTACAAATGTGAGCTCAAATTGAGTCTCAACACAATAGGAACAAACAACAGGGTTGTGCTTGAACCCCTCAAGTCTTTCTAAGTACACAGACTCACCCTCTGGCTCTCTATCTTTGTTTACCCTATGTGTCAGCACTGTCCGCCTCTGCCTCTATCATTCATGTCTTTTAAACCAATTGGCGCTTTTCTATTCATTTTCCCATTTCGGGCTTTCTGGCTCCCGACCTCTGTCCGCTCAAATCCCCTCTGAGCATTAAACAATCATTCTTAAATGTCTCCAAGTATGTTGGCCACCTGTTTTACAATGGAAGGGACCATCGACGCATTGAAATCGCAAAAATATATTTTCTCTATTTACACAGAGAAATACACAAAAACGTTGTAAAATCTACCAAACTGCCATTTATCAGACATCAAATATTATCAATTCCACCGAAGACTCCATTGGGTCCACCTTTATATCACTATCGCATGTCGCTAGTCGTGGTTTCCTTCATATTTGGGTTTATAGCAAGAAACCCCCAAATACACAAAAAAAACCCGACAAAATCGCTTCATATCGGACTTCAAATATTATTATATCGCATTCATAAACCCTTTTCGGTCTTGCCATATCGCATGTTGCATATCCCTTTTGACTTCCAATCACCAATTACACCGATCAGCCTTATCAGTTATCGACACATCACTATCGCATGGTCGATGGCCTCTTGGCATCACCCCTTACATAGTTGCAATGCGATGTTGCGATGTGATATATCACAATCGCATATCACCAATCCTTCAAACTGCGGGTAAGTCCTTCTGTATGTATATTAGTGATGCGATAGCATGGGTAAATCTGGGCCGTTGATCTGTGTGCTTAATCAACGGCTCTCGTTTAATCGCGATTCCCATAAGGCCTCCTCCGATTAACTCCACTTGCTTCCTTCGATTGCGATATGCCAATTACATCTGGACTATTGATCGGCAAGATCCGACGAGTCCTGTGCATTGTTGTTTTAGCCTCCGATAGGCTATATTTTCACCATTTCTGCGTGTTTTTCTCGTCTGACAATGTTTTTTTCCATTCTTAATGGTTTATCCTTTGTGATGGTGTTTAAGTATTGAAAGACTTAGAGGGTTTTAGGATCCATTTGGATCACGCCTTCCCATTGAAAAGCTTTTTGACCACCAAAAGTTGGTTTTTAAGCATCGTTCAAGTGAGGATACAGCTTCCTCACTTGCCCAATTCATATACATCATGAACTACTTGGTTTTGAACCTTTGAGTCTGATCCTTTGGTATTCAAAATCCCCTCTGTGCATAGTTCTCACCTTCCTATCTAGAACTGTATCTTCCTGCAACTCATTGATATATTCAGGCAACAAATCATCAATAGAAGGCAACTGACTTTGCTCTTCGGGATCTTCAATCATTGAAGGTTCATACAGTCTCAAGTTCTCTGCATTAACCATTGAATAAATATGCATATAAGCTGGCAAATCAAGGCGAAAATCGTTTTCACCAATTTTCTCAAGTACCTTAAAAGGCCCATACCTTATTGGTTTTAACTTCTTACCTTCACCTTGCATTCTATCTTTACTGATGTACAACTAGACTTGATCACCAACTTGGAAGCTATGCTCAATTCGATGCTTGTCATTCCTTGCCTTCTACTTGGTCTGACTTCTTTCCAGCTGTTCCTGCACTGCCTGATGAATTTCTTGGATCTGTTTAATGAACTTGGTTGCTTTGTCCATATCACTGTGTCCATCAACTGCTATGTCTTTACTAAAGACAAAATCCAAGGGAGACTTTGGTATAAAACCAAAACAATTCACAAAAGGATATCTCTGAGTAGAAGAGTGCTTGGCACAGTTGTAATCATGTTGCACATAACACAAATGTTCATCCCAAAGCTTGGGATGCTTGCTACAATAGCCTTTGAGCAACTGGATCACTGTCCTTCTGACCACCTCTATTTGACCATCTATTTTTGGATGAAATGTTGTGCTCTTCTTCAATCTGGTGTCCATCAACTCCCATAGACTTGACCAAAACTTCCCAACAAATTGGGAATCTCGATCAGATACAATAGAAGTGGGTAACCCAAAATGAACACATACATGTTGAAAGAACAACTTCGTTGTTTGTTCAGTTGTAACCTACTTGTTACAAGGTATCAAAATACACATTTTACTGAACCTATCCACAATAACATACAAATAATCATGACCTTTTCTAGATTTTGGCAACCCCAAACAAAGTCCATGGAAACACTTTCCAAGGACAAGAAGGAAATGGAAGTGGGGTGTACAAGTCTAATTTTCTATTACTGGGCTTTCTTATAGCACACATAGTACACCCTTTAATATATCTAGAAAATGTTTCATGCATTCTTGACGAATAACAGAACCTTTGCAACTGTGCAACTATTTTACTTACACCAAAATACCCTGATATGAGAGAAGTATGTGCTTCTCAGATTATGTTAACTCTTTCAGTTTGTGGAATGCATAACTTTCCCAAATGATATAAGAGTTGGTCCTTAACATAATAATCCAATTCTTCTACTTTCTTGCCATGACTTAAAGTTGCATATACATATTTAAAATCTACATCTTGAGCATATTGTTCAATGTAAATTTCATGCATTACTGAGTTATGCTTATGTATAGTAGATGCATTTATGATTGGTCTTGATAGCATATCTGCTACCTTATTGTGTATGCCTTTCTTATATCTAATGACAAGATGGAATTGTTGTAGGAAACCCATCCACCTATAATGTCTTGATTGATGCAACTTAGTTTGTGAGTGCAAATATTGAAGTGGTTGATGATCTGTATGCATAATTGTTTCTTTGCCCATTAGGTAATGTTTCCACTTTTTCACACTCTGCACTAATGCATACAATTCTTTATAATATGTGGGATAATTAACTACTATAGAATTAAATGTCTCATAATGATAGCATATGGGTTTACCGTGTTGCATCAACACTGCTACCATAGCATAATCACTGGCATCTGTTTCAATCTCAAATGATCGTTGGCGATCTGGCAGTGCTAGTACTGGTGCTGTACTATTTTTTTCTTTTAAGGTGTCGAAGGCTTTCTGTTGTTTGCCTCCCCACTGAAACACCTTCTTCAATCCTATTAAAGCATGTAATGGAGCTGCAATCAAAGAAAAGTTAGCAATAAACTTTCTCCAATATTATGCTACTCCTAGGAAACTCCTAACCTCTATAGAAGATTTGGGTTTAATCCAGTTCACAATGACTTCAACCTTAGAGGGATCTCTCTTCAATTCACCACCCCCTACAATATGATCCAAATAATTTAAAGATGTTTTGCTAAATTCACATTTTGACTACTTCACATAGAGATTTTCTCTTTTTAAAACATCTAAAGTCTGATTTACATGATTCAAATGGTCTTCCTATGTTTTATTGGAAACAAGAATGTCATCTAAATATACAATTACAAAATCACCAATAAAAGGTCTAAGTACATCATTCATAACTCTCACAAAAGTGGTAGGAGCATTAGTTAAGCCAAAAGGCATAACTAGCCATTCATATAGCCCTTGCTTTGTCTTGAAAGTAGTCTTCCATGCATCTTGTTCTGCAACTCTGACCTGATGATAGCCATTACACAAGTCTAACTTGGAAAAGTAAACTTATTCTTCCAACTAATCTAATAGATCATCAATGCGAGGAAGAGGATAACGATTCTTGATCATTATTTTATTCAATTCTCTATATTCAATACACATCCTTCATTAACCATCTTTCTTTCAGACCAGTATGATTGGAGATCCACACGGTAATGTGCTTGGTCTTATGAACCCTTTATCGAGCAGCTCTTGTACCTACTTATTTATCTCTGCATTCTCTAAAGAAGATAACTTTTTATACCTATGGTTGTGACTATTGTTTCATCACCTGAGTCTGATGCCAAGTCTTTCTAAATAGCAGTAGCAGTCTTCTTCTTCTTAACACCGAAATTCTTAGGTTTTAGCTCCAGATGCAAAGACCAATAGCGTGCATCATCGTGTCCATCCTTGTTGCAATGAGTGCATGAAGGTTTGTCCTTTTGTACTGCGTTTGTCTTCCTCTCCTTCCATTTCAACTTCTTCTTTTCCTTGTTCTTTCTTACAAAGGGTTTTGATGATCCCCCAACCTCTGGCTTCACATTGTTGCCTCTAGCTTCTAAATGTGTAGCCTGAATTGATACATCATCTAGGCTAGTGGGATTAAACATGAGAATGGTGTGCTATAAATAGTTATACCGACCACCTATATACTTCAACAAATTTCAGGTGAGTCTAGAGATATGCCTAGAGTTAAAGCTCTTTTTCTAAATTCATGGGTATAACTTTATACACTTTGGCCCTTTAATTGGCAAAGAGTTTGCTAACTCATCATTTCTTGCTACATATAAGCTAGAGGATAGAATGGTTTTTTATGGTAGAAATAATTCCATTCCAGGTAGAAAGAATTTTACCATGTCTCTTAAGATCAGTTTGTGTTTTGCCTTCTCAGCCCACTAGTGCAGTTCCTCCAAGGTGAACGCTAGCCAGTTGAATCTTTCTCCTTTCTGAATCAATGTTCTACACCCTGCAATATACATTGATCTATCTAATCCAATTATCTAGCTTTTCTGCATTTAGTTCTCCATCATAAATTGGCAAATCAAACTTTAAATCTAATTTAATCAAAGAAGTTTTCTTCTTTTTCTTATCAGGGCTAGGATATGAGGATGATGAAGGTGATAGAGGAGGAGATGGTGGAGGAGGCTTTTCTCCTTTCCCTTTGCCTTCTATAGGGGCATCTAGAGAAGGTTCCTCTGCCCCTTTGTCTTGTTTGGGTGTTGAAGTGCTTTCACTTCAGCCCTTCTTAAATTCATGATACATCTCTTCCACCATGGCTCGCATGGCCATAAAACTATCCATGAGCTAAGATTCTGATTCCAATGGAGTTTCTTATGCCATTCTCCTTCGAGGATGGACTCTTGCAATCTCTAGATTAGCCTCAAAAAGTTTTCCTTCTCCTAGTTTGAGCTTTGACCTAGTTAGCATTCAAAAATCTAGCACAAGCTTGTCTAACCTCAACAAAACCAAAACCAAAAGATTTGATACCACTTGATCCAAAAATGAGATCTTATATTAATATTAAGGTATTACAGACCCATGTGCAGGATTTTACTATATTACTTAGAGTAACGGATCGAAAATATTGCGAAAAATATAGGCAATGAGTAGTTAGAGAAACATAACAAACACACACACATAAAACAACAAATAATCAAGGAGTTCACTCAAAACTCTTGGGCTACATCTCCTGGTCCAACTTTCAGTGGTGACCTCTCTATTATGTCTTCAAGAGCAGTTTTTTTGCAAATGTGAGCTCAAATTGAGTCTCAACACAACAGGAACAAACAATAGGGTTGTGCTTGAATCCCTTAAGTCTTTCTGAGTACACAGACTCACCCTCTCACTCTCTGTCTCTATTTTTTCTCTGTCTCAGCACTGCATGCCTCTGTCCCTGTCATTCGTTCCTTTTAAGCCAATTGGTGCTTGTTTGTTCATTTTCCCCTTTCGAGCTTTCTGGCTCCCAACCTCTTTCTGCTCAAATCCCCTCTGAGCATTAAACAATCATTGTTAAATGTCTCCAGGTATGGTGGCCACATATTTTGCAAAGAAAGGGACCATCGGCATGTTGAAATCCCAAAAATAGCATTTCTTTGTTTACATAGAGAAATACACAGAAATGCTATAAAATCCACCAAATTGTCGTTTATTGGACTTAAAATATTATCAATTCCGCCCTATACTCCATCAAGTCCGCCTTTATATCGCTATCGCAAGTCGCTAGTTGTGGTTTCCTTCGTATTTGCATTTATAGCGAGAAACCCCCAAATACACAGTAAACTTGACAAAATGGCTTCATATCGAACTTCAAATATTATCATATCACATTCATAAACCCTTTTGCATCTGGCCATATCGCATGTTACATATCCCTTTTGACTTCCGATCATTGATTATGCTAATCCGCTTGATTGTTTGGGTGTTGAAGTGCTTTCACCTCGACCCTTCTTAAATTCCCGATACATCTCTTCCACCATGGCTCACATGGCCATAAAATTGTCCATGAACTGAGATTGTAATTCCAATGGAGTTTTTTTTGCCATTCTCCTCTGAGGATAGACTCTTCCAATCTCTGGATTAGCTTCAACAAGTTTTCCTTCTCCTAGTTTGAGCTTTGACCTAGTTAGCATTCAAAAATCCAGCACAAGTTTGTCTAACCTTAACAAAACCAAAACCAAAAGATCTAATACCACTTGATCTAAAAATGGCATCTTAGATTAATATTAAGGTATTATAGACTCATGTGCAGGATTTCCCTATATTACTTAGTGCAACGGATTGAAAATATTGTGAATAATATAGACTATGAGTTGTTAGAGAAACATAATACACACACACACATAACACAACAAATAATCAAGGAGTTCACCCAAAACTCTTGGGCTACGTCTCTTGGTCTAGCTTTTAGTAGTGACCTCTCTATTATGTTTTCAAGAGCAGAGTTTTTACAAATGTGAGCTCAAATTGAGTCTCAACACAACATGAACAAACAACAGGGTTGTGCTTAAATCCCTAAAGTATTTCTGAGTACACAGACTTGTGATTTCGCTCTTTGTCTATGTTTTCTCTCTGTCTCAACATTGCATGCCTCCGTCTCTGTCATTCATGGCTTTAATCCAATCAACGCTTGTCTATTCGTTTTCCCCTTTTGGGCTTTCTGGCTCCTGGCCTTTATCTGCTCAAATCCCCTTTGAGCATTAAACAATCATTGTTAAACTTCCCCCGGAATGGTGGCCACCTATTTTGCAATGGAAGGGACCATCTGCGTATTGAAATCCCAAAAATAGTGTTTCTCTATTTACACAAAGAAATACACAGAAACATTATAAAATCTGCCAAACTGCCATTTATCGGACTTTAAATATTATCAATTCTTCCCTAGACTCCATCGAGTCCGCCTTCATATTGCTATCGCAAGTTGCTAGTCGTGGTTTCCTTCGTATTTGGGTTTATAGCGAGAAACCACCAAATACACAGAAAACCTGAAAAAATGGCTTCATATTGAACTTCAAATATTATCGTATCGCATTCATAAACCCTTTCAGGTCTCGCCATATCACATGTTACATATCCCATTTGACCTCTAATCACCGATTGCGCCAGTCAACCTTATCGGTGCATCGCTATCGCATAGTCGTTGGCCTCTTGGCATCACCCCATACACAGTTGTGATGGCGATGTTGCGAGCAACATATCGCAATCGTATATCACCAATCCTTCATACCACAGGTAAGTCCTTCTGTATGTATATTAGCGATGTGATACCGCAGGTAAATTTGGGCTGTTGATCTATGCGCTTGATCAACAACTCTCGTTTAGTCGCGCTAATCTCTATCGCATTTCCCATAAGGCCTCCTCTAATTGACTCCACTTACTTCCCTCGATTGCGATATGTCGATTAGATCTAGACTGTTGTTCGACTAGATCCGAAGGCTCCTGTGCATTATTGTTTTAGCCTCTGTTAGGCTCTGTTTTAACCATTTCTGCATGTTTTTCTCATCCGATAGTGTTTTTCACCATTCTTGAAGGTTTATCCTTTGCGATGGTGTTTAAGTATTGAAAGACTTAGAGGGTTTTAGGATCCATTTTGGATCACCAAGGTATGTAAGTGGGCTGCTAGAAAGATCACTCAACCTCCCAGAATTTCCCAATGGTGGATATTCTCCATCAATTATACAAGCGTAATATGCAAGTAAGTCCTTTTGGCTTTCTCCAAGTGTTACAAGTAGGCCTTCAAGGTACAATATATAATATCACAATTCAAATGTTGTCCATCAAATCCATTTTATCATCACATCTCACAAAGTCAACTTAAGCATCTTACATGATGTTTCAGGTTAGCCTCTTACACATACAAATGATCATTGGCCATATGTCTATATAAACCTTGACATGTTCCATAATATCAATCTTTTCTGCTCTTGTGTTGTTTGGTATACTGCAGCAAGCCTTTATCTATTTTGATGAGACCAATGTATCTGAACGTGAATACTCCCATCTCTTGGTAGACTGAGCCTTACCAGAGTTGATGAAACCTCTTTATGAATTACAAGTCTTGTATTGTAGTGAAGGCTTATATACATGCTCATACCTTGAGGGTCATCTTCTTTTCTAAACATATATGTATATTAGCTTAACAAGATCCAGAACAATTCATATTTTAACATTTGTTGGGCTTGAGTAAAGTACTTAGCTAGGCTTCATCATATCGTTCTCAAATGATGCTTAGTACATGCCACCATGACTCCAAACATGTTGGCCTTATAATGTCACTACAAGTCTAAATATGCACTAGTTATACTTCCTCCTATCACTGATTCGTTTGGGCCCCTACAATCAGAGAGGGTGTGTCTTTGAAAAAGATTATAATTCAAATCAGGTCGTACATGGAAGGAATTTTCATCAGCTAGCATCATATCCTTTTCTGTGGATGGTTCTTTGTTGAAAAGAGAGTTCCATTATGATCAAAATCCAGGCATTATAATAGATGGTTGAAGTTCTGAACCTAGTAAGGATATTTATGAAGATGGAATCTCTAAAGCATACATCTCCTACTAGGTTTAACTTGACTATCGTAATGTGTGTGAACTCATTAAAAGTAATTTACATAGCAAATTCAGCTTGGAATAACCAAATCCTTTGCATAAAGACAATGCTTCTAATTACAACATGTAATGGATTCTTTAGCAGTGGAGTAGAACTTGAGGTAAAGATTATGTCTGAATGTGCCATGAACATAAACAAGAAGTATTTCTAACTAACAAGGGTTCAATTACGCTATGAATGAAGTAAATTATAACAGACGAGCAAGTAAATTAAAAACCCAGAAAAAATTCAAGAAATGACCTGAATCAAAAGGTGGCAAAGGAGTCAAAGAAACATACCTTGGGTCCAACCCTTCATCGTTCACCTTCTTGATGAGATCCTACCACATCTACAATACTTAGTGAATTGACACAATTATGTACTCAGACTACAACCCATAAACAACTATTTATATGTCAATTAAGCACAAGCCCAAGACCAGGAATTCAATCAGCAAAATAGGGTATGTGAAGGGAACCCAAGATAACAGAATAGGGCATGCTAAGGCAACCCAAAATGGCAAAATAGGGCATGCAATGGGAACCCAAGAAGAATTTCCATGACAAAGGCCTTTCATGTAATGCAAAGACATTGTTTCTAGATACACAGGTTAAAATCGTGGCCAAATTCAACCATGGTCTGATCTCCACAAATGGTATAGGGCGAAATAGCCCCTAACCAGTGCCATTCCAAGAAATCAGTGGTGATTGAAGCAAATCCCAGTGCGAATCAGGCTTGGAACAAATTTTTTATGGGCAAAAAATATTTTATTGGATTATTTTTGTTCACGAGAATATAATATTTATTTATTTATTAAATAATTTTTGGGCAAACTATAGAAAAGGGGTGTGATATAAAAAATTTGCCCCTCCAAAATATAAAACTCCGTAAATTTTGCCCATGAGCTAATTTTTGCCACTAAAATTTTCTATGAAGCACACAAGTGAACCTTGTGGCCCTTTTCCCTCCAAAACCTGAATCCTAGGGCCAGAAACGTACGAGTGAATAAATGACGAGCATTATTTTGTGATGTGGATTAGGTTATAGACCTTTGATAAAAATTTGGGGACCTCTGTTGGTAACTATCCCTCTGCCTCTTCCAAATCTCGCTCGCGTCATTTGAGATAGTATTACTCACGTCATTTGAGTTGTCGTTAAGAGTTATCATTTCGCTGCCACCAGCATGGGCAGATTCAGAAGAAGACGAAGGTAGCTACTGGCTTAGGTTGTTAAATTCAATAGAGGACAGCAATGGTGACCCTACTAATTTTATCAAGTTGCATCTCCCTAGTCCGTAACTATATGTATTCGAGAGATCTTTTTGCATTGTGATTATATGTATTTGAGCATTGAACGGCTTCGGTACGGCCTGCCTCATTATTTCACGTTGCTTTCGGCACATTAACACGTGGTTATTGTATTGATTTATTAATTAATAGTTAATAAAAGAGCAACTGAGGATAGAGGTTCTGGAATCTGTACGTGGTTCTCATCCATAGAACAAGAGCGGAAGCACTGACGCCACCAAACCATTTTCTACTCTAATTTCTGTCGTTATATTTGGGATTGGTTTAAAATGTATAGAATTGGTTCGGAACATGCCTGGACAAATGAACAGACAATAATTGATACCTAACTTTGATGGATAACCTGATTTAAAATTTATTTACAAATTGTATAGTAAACGCATTCCTGCAAAAAAAATTGAAACAGTTGGAATTCAAATGCTTAAAAACAATTTCTTTTAACAAGTATCTTTTCGATTTGAAAAGGAAATGCTATAACATTGGAGATAAACATTGTTAAAACAATAAAATATGATTGCGTATCCACGGGGAAGGAGTGCGTCAGGTTTTTAAAGATGGTTTAAATCTAAGTGAATGATTTGATTATCACCCAAAAAAAATATCAGTGTAATCTTCAACTAATTTGATTATTTATTAGGTTAAATAATTTTGATTATTTATTATGGTAAATAATTTTCAGATAATTATATTTTAAGATTTCAATAATTAAAATATATTAATAATATTTTAATTTTTAGTTTTTAAATATTTTATATGTGAATATCAATTTTATTTAAAGAAATAATTATTTTGTAAGATTTTGAAAAAAATAAAAATTCATGTTTTATATATAAGATTTTAATATTAAATTATAAAAAATATTTTAATAAAAAAAATTAAGAAAAAGAATGTGAAGGTGTTTTATGTTTCCATATTATCTTTTTATTAATTATAAATTTTGATTAAGTGATATAAATGATATTAAGTTAAAGATGTTGGCAGAATTTTATCGTTTTTTTTACATCAATGGATCATCTTAATCACATTAACTTGCGTTTATTATTAATCTGTGGTTTAGTAATTCACTTTTATAAATTTTGTATAAAAAATTATTAACTTACATTACTTGATGGGAAGTAAAATACCAAGTATCACATTTCATCTTAATCACATTAACTTGCGTTTATTATTAATCTGTGGTTTAGTAATTCACTTTTATAAATTTTGTATAAAAAATTATTAACTTACATTACTTGATGGGAAGTAAAATACCAAGTATCACATTTCAATGATAAGGTATCATTGAGTCTTACTTAAATAAATGACATATCAAAATGGTGGGATGTACACAATATATACAAATATTTTCCTTAATTAGGGTGTGTATAGCATTGGTTGGAAGTAGAATTATAAAATTTTTACCTTGCTTCATTTATATCACACTTGTTAGACCACTTTTCAAAGTTAATCGCCTTCTGGAGTATGCACCATGTAAAATGTGAAGTGCTTGTGGGAAGTGGAATCGGAGCAAAGGGTTGTGGACTATGGAGGTTGTATGAAAATAAGATATAATGATACTTGAATATTAAAGTTATTTCAAACTCAAAAACCTACATAGGAGTGGAAAAGAAAGAGTAGTCTAATTGAGAGAAAATTCATTAAGAAAGGGAAAAAAACTAAGGAAAACTACACTTATGTAAGTTTACGATTATGAAATTCTTAAAGTAAATTCTCTAATTTTCTAAATACTCTATTATTGTTATTCTCTACTCCCAAAAAAATAAACAAATTTACATAATAATTAAAATGTAAAAATAAATAATCTTACAAAATTCATAAACAATTACAAGACATTCATTAAAAAAGAAAGAGAAAAAATATATATGTAATTAAATTATTATATTGAATTTTTACAAATACTACAGTGGCTTTAATAATAAAACCATAATATAAATCTATTTATAAAATAGTTTAAATCCATTTATTTTTTCCTAAATCCTTTTTTAAGAATATGGTAGTGTATTTTTCTATATAAATAAAAATAAATAATCGTATACATATACCACCATAAATATTTAACCCTTTGCTAAAACAACTCTTTAGCAATTATAACCTTTATTGAAAGGTAATCCTCTATTAAATTATGGAAATCCATTACATATCTTAATATTTTCTTATAAATAATCCAATTTGACCAAGTGAGTCTTTACCACTCACCTCCAGGTCTTGCATTACAATGAAGTCCTTCTAGCCTTTTAGCTCCATTACATATAATACCACGGGCGGAATACTATGGGTGCACAATACCATGTGCCCCAAAACCATCACTTTTTAACCTCGTCAACTTTGACTCTATCCCGAATCAAGTTTACCTAACAATTCCCCCCTTAAACTTTACTTGGGATTCCTTGACTAACTCCAGCGACTCTATCCGGAGTCAAGTTTACCTAACAATTCCCCCCTTAAACTTTACTTGGGGTTCCTTGACTAACTCCAGCGAAACCTGCTAAGTGAGACAATCCTGCTCACTCTACCTTTTACCCCCCTTAGAGTTTTTACCCAGGGTATTGTTAACCGACATCCCCCCTATCACCTAGGTCTAACCCAGACTTTACTGGTGATCACCGAGGGGTACACATGCCTTACCAGGTCTTACAGTAGTATGCCCATTTACATGCAATAATTTTCACTTCATTAATTATTTTTTTTGTTTATTGCTGTTGCAATTCTGATCCATCCTATTTCAATTTTGATTTGCTCAAAAACTTCTATCAAACCACTCCAACTGAGAGCCCCACAAGAACCTCGTAGATTCCAGCACCGATGTCCTCACATATCAGAAAACGAACAATTTTCAAAGCTGCATGAACAATTTTCTTCTGCTGACTTGCATGCAACCCATGCCTACTCCATCTTTCAACACGGCATAGAACACACAGGAAATATCCCTTATCGATTCCCTACCAAAAAAGCTCTGAACAAAATCAACCTTGAATTTTAATATTACCAAAGGTATCTCTCAACCTTCTTTAAATAGCCTCATGAATCCCGAATAATTCGTCAGCATGTTCCAAACCAGTAAATATCACAAATGCACTGCTATCCCTGGCAGTTACAGCACTATCTTCCGCACATTTTCCTCGAGGTTCTTCCACGTACGATTGTTCCACCATTATTTTCCATACCCAGATCTGTAAAAAAATTGCATTGATCTCATCAGGCACTATAAACCCCTGGCATCAAAGAATCCCTTTGAAGCCAATATCTGGCTCTAATACTAGTTGTTAGTAAATTTACTGCATAACATAAATAATTACTCAGAGGAAAAAATAACTAGCAACAACCATAAACACACAAACACAAATGTTTATCCGGGAAAACCCCAAATTTGGGAAAAAACCCAATCTAATAAGATCTCATTAGCATTGGCCAAAACCCTGGCCAATTCGACCAAGTGTGCCTTTACGACTCACCTCCAAGTCTTGCATTACAATGAAGTCCTTCCAACCTTTTATAAGCTCCATTACATATAATACCATGGGCATAATACTATGGGTGCACAATATCATGTGCCCCAAAACCATCACTGTTTAACCTTGTCAACTTTGACTCTATTCCGAGTCAAGTTTACCTAACACACATCCTCTGGTGATTTAAGAGGTTTTGATAGAGCTTCCCAATTTATTTACAAATCCTACAAATGTTTCTTCATCCCAAAGTTCTTGAGGCATAAAATGCATTCGTATCCATACCAGTTCTACTATTGAATCCTTCTTTTTAGGGTTGAACTTTTCTATCTAGAATTTCAAATGAAAACCCTACTGAGTTGAAGAAGTAGGGATTGTCCTTGAAGACATGTTCTATATTCTCTATTCTTGCTATATGGATGTAAAAAATCCCTATGAGACAAAATGTTCTTTGCCTTTACACTTCCATTGTGAATTTATCCACAAAATTAATGCTTTCTCTAAAAGCTAAATCCCCATGAACTTCCTATCACTGCATGACTTCATGCACTATATTCCATTAGAAATTTTCAGTGAGATAGCTTCATAACTAGGATTTTTTACTATTTTTTCTAGGCAATCTCTATACGCCATTTTGTTCAAATATATGAATTGTACTACACTTTCTTTCCTTTCTGCTTCCATACTCAAAGCGTTCAGGCTTCACTTTCCTGCATCATCCACTTCCTTTGTCTTACTTGATTCCCTTAATAGTACAAGAATGTATCTTCATGTAGCATGTGAGACCCATGACTACCTCTACTTCCACCATTAACACTCTATGAACCAGTGATGTTGACCCTGCAAAACAAAAACAACTCCACTAGCAAACCCTAAAGCTCCCGTTCCCACCATGGAGATTCACTACTTTGTTTTCTTAATCATATTTGATCCATTGGAACTTAAGGTTCTTAGGAGATATTGTCCCCTAACTCCCTCACTCCCACCATGGATATTCACTACTTCATTTTATTAATCATGTTTGATCTAAAGGAACTTAAAGTTTTTGGGAAATCCTGTCAGTAAGATAAAATATTACTTTTACGAACCTAAAATTGTAGATAATTACAGTTGTATCTCTACCTATATCAACGAAAGAACAGTCATGAAAGCACAAAAGAATAAAAACGTAAGAAAAAACTAATAATATGTAATAAACAACCTATCATCAAATTTATACTTTAAACTCGCCACAACACCTTATAGCTAGGATTATGCAAGTGACCTTATAACTAGGAATTTGAGATGTATCTGCTTGGGTGACTAGCTCCTCCAATTAATAGGTACACAATTAGATATCCAACTCCCAATAGCTATGTTACCTTATATATAGGATTAGGAGTGCCCTTATGGCTAGTATTAGGACAATGATACAAAAATGACAGTTATCTGAATAATGTGTTTCCCTTCCCCTAGTGTTTCCTTAATAATCTAGTTCCCATAGTGTGATGAAAACTAATGACCTATCACTAGAGCCGAGGGCTTGGCGTAGTGATATCGAGTGAAGAGCCCTATACCATATTATAACAATCTAGACACCTATGATTGGCATCTCCATTGAAATAGATTTATTTTCTTGACCTCATTGTCATTTTCTTCTTGATCTAGTTCACTTTGCTTCATTGAGCAATTTTCGCATGCGACATTGATCATTGGCATAAGCTAATCTCACATTGATATCATTGTGCTCAAAGTATTAATTACCTATCAATGTGAAATGGTATTTTTCCATTGATAGGCCTCAGGATATTCCACTTTAGAATCATCTCATTTCTAATTGTATCTCACTTGGAGCATTTGATTTAACCTAGTATCTAATTTTCATTTTAGGTCTCTCTAAAATTTACCTCCAAGCATAACCTTAGTTGATAGACATATAGGAAAACCTTCCCTAATTGTCATTGAATCTCCCTAAATTTGAGTTTGGAACAAAGTTTAAAATGCGTGACCTCACATTTTTCTGGTGGTCAATTCCCTTGTAGGAACGAAGGCATACGGGTTGTATTGAAGTCCTAAGGGGGTATCGTTAATGGTGCCTTAGCCTTCTCACTTAGCCTTCTTGCAACCACCTCACTCCTTACCAAGTTTAAGAACTTGAGGGTAAGTCAAACTTTAGATTAGGCATTTAATTAAAATTTAGCAAGACCACTTGATCTCACACACTCAATCATAGCATTGCTCTTTTGCATATAATTTGTTCTTAAAAAATTGGGATTGTGAACTTATCATTCACTTGCAAACATTTCATTTAATATTATTGTACTTGTCTATTTAATTTCATGTGCTCATGTTAATGATCCTTAGATGTTATATCATATTTGAGAAATATTTCTTTAAGTAAAATTTCACTCTCTTGCAAGTTCTATTCCATCTTGTTGCTCATATCTCTAAGTTGTATATAATATTTTATTTTGATTCACTAACAATTGTCTTGCAGCTTGCTATTATTGTAACTTGAAAGGCATATTTCATTGCAAGCATCATGATCCTTAACAAGTTTTTCCTTAGATATCTTCCATAGGGACCACCCCCTGTAGCTTAGATAGGAGAGAGCTTAGACAGAGAGAGTTGGGAATAGGTGACAACCCCTCCTCTTAAGGTTGCCACAAAACACACCTTGTGGGGTTGAGGACTTTTCCCACATTTCTAGGTGTGCAAATTTGTGGACAACATACATCAAGTTTATTTATCGATTTGAGTGTTGAATTTGAACAAAAAATGTTTCCCACTTGTGACCACTACCTATAGATTTCTTGCAAACAAGTCCGAAAAGTGGCATGGCAAGGTTTTGGCTAAAACTACTCTATCAATGAACATATTGTCTTCCATTTACAAATATTATTTAATGTACATCTTGTCCAATGTAATCATACTCACTCCTTGAGATAAAGTTTGAAATCTCAAGTGCAATCTCAGTGAATCACAAGAGGGGGCCACTATCACCTCACCAACCCTCTTCTCACTTCAATTTTGGCTCTCCTCCAACTTAAGGGTGCTCTCCCTAGGTTAAGATTTCTAAGATTCAAGGCAATGAATCTCAATGTGATATGAAGAGTAAATTTAGCAAAATAGTTTTGAAAGAGTTTTAAAATATGAAATGTGAAGTGAGGACTAAAGATTGTGTTTTTTCATTAGACATACCAGGTCAACTAGGTACCCCTTGAGAAGATAAAAAATGGACATAGGCAGATGACTAAGGTTTTCCATTACTAACCTTATCATATCCTCCTATAGGGCGATGACTAAGGTTTTCCAATAGTAATCCTAGAGGATCCTCCTATGACTTTTTATGAGCTCCAAGATAATTTCAAAAGAAGTTTCTTTGCTAAAATTCTTCCTAGCATATATAAGATAGGATCTATCCAAGAAGAATATAAATAGATTGCACTCTCACCACTAGATAAACATATTTGTACTTAATGCATTCAACAAATAAATCCACAAGACTTAGAGAGACCACTTACTCAAGAAATCATTTCTCATCCATTAACCTTAGTCAAGAATCATCTAGAAAATGCAAAAATTCATCCACAAACCATCTCCCCGTTAGGTGCATTAATCTACCATACATAGTACCAAATCCAAGACAAAATAACTCTAACAAATTTCAGACTTGTTAAGAAATATCTTCCCCAATCCAACATTGAGAAAATGAGAGGAAATGCATCTCTATTTATAAGGAGATGATCAACTTCCTTTTACAATAAAATATTAATTTATTGAATACAAGCCCTTAATATAGCTATAAAATCCTATTATAATGATTAGATTTCAAGGGTTTTGTTTTGTAATGTAGTCAGGGTTTGAAACTCACAGTAGTTAGGAGGAGACACCAAAAAAATCCAACCCTATTAATGGTTGATGTGGCCTAGACATAGTGTGATCCTAAGGTAAGATTCACATATTAGATGGCCCCGGGTCACGGTTTCTTAGAGCACAAGCTACTCCCACAAATCATGGACATACTAGGAAAGAAAGGCCCCTAATCTAGCCTATGGAGGGGTAAAATACCTCTTAAGTCTTCACACTTAACGAAGTTACTAAACTAAATTACATATAATAAGGGGCACCTAGGCCACACTTACAATTTTTTACATCAAAAATCCCCATAGAGGGAGACACCCTCAACAGATAAGGGCTTGAGAGTGGATCATCCAACCTCCAAGGCCCTTCAAGGGTGCAATGTTTAGAGTCCAAAGGCCCTTTAAAACATAGATTCTCCATAAAGTATGCATACCTAACTTCAAAGTTCCCTCCAAGTGATCTAAAAATGAGATCTTATATTAATATTAAGGTATTACAGACTCATATGCAGGATTTGCCTATATTACTTAGTACAACGGATCGAAAAGATTGAAAATAATATAGACAATGAGTAGTTAGAGAAACATAATAGACACACACACATAACACAACAAATAATGAAGAAGTTCACCCAAAACTCTTGGGATATGTCTATTTTTCCAGCTTTCAGTGGTGACCTCTCTATTATGTCTTCAAGAGCAGAGTTTTACAAATGTGAGCTCAAATTGAGTCTCAACACAATAGGAACAAACAACAAGGTTGTGCTTGAACCCCTCAAGTCTTTCTAAGTACACAAACTCACCCTCTCGCTCTCTATCTCTGTTTTCCCTATGTGTCAACACGGCTTGCCTCTGCATGTATCATTCATGTCTTTTAAGCCAATCGGCACTTTTCAATTCATTTTCCCATTTTGGGCTTTCTGGCTCCCGACCTCTGTCCGCTCAAATCCCCTCTGAGCATTAAACAATCATTCTTAAATGTCTCCAAGTATGGTGGCCACCTATTTTGCAATGGAAGGGACCATCGACGCGTTGAAATCCCAAAAATATATTTTCTCTATTTACATAGAGAAATACACAGAACGTTGTAAAATCTGCCAAACTGCCATTTATCAGACATCAAATATTATCAATTTCGCCCTAGACTCCATTGGGTCTGCCTTTATATCACTATCGCAAGTCGCTAGTCATGGTTTCCTTCGTATTTGGCTTTATAGCAAGAAACCCCCATATACACAAAAAAACTTGACAAAATTGCTTCATATCAGACTTCAAATATTATCCTATCGCATTCATAAACCCTTTCAGGTCTAGCCATATCACATGTTGCATATCCCTTTTGACTTCCAATCGCCAATTACACCGATCAACCTTATCAGTTATTGGCACATGACTATCGCATGGTCACTAGCCTCTTGGCATCACCCCTTACACAGTTCCAATGCAATGTTGCGATGCGATATATCACAATCGCATATCACTAATCCTTCAAACTGCAGGTAAGTCCTTCTGTATGTATATTAGCGATGCGATAGCATGTGTAAATTTGGGCCATTTATCTATGTGCTTGATCAACAGCTCTCGTTTAATCATGATTCCCATAAGGCCTCCTCTGATTAACTCCACTTGCTTCCTCCAATTGCAATATGCCAATTAGATCTGAATTGTTGAGCGGCCAGATCCGACGGCTCCTGTGCATTGTTGTTTTAGCCTTCGATAAGCTCTGTTTTCACCATTTCCACGTGTTTTTCTCATCTGACAGTGTTTTTTGCCATTCTTGATTGTTTACCCTTTGTGATGGTGTTTAAGTATTAAAAGACTTAGAGGGTTTCAAGATCCATTTGGATCACGCCTTCCCACTGAAAAGCTTTTGGACCACCAAAAGTTGGTTTTTAAGCATCGCTCAAGTGAGGATACAACTTCCTCACTTGCCCAATTCCTATCCATCATGCACTACTTGGTTTTGAACCTTTGAGTCTGATCCTTTGGTACTTAGCATCCCCTCTGTGCATAGTTCTCACCTTCCTGTCTAGAATTGTATCTTCCTGCAACTCATTGATATATTCAAGCAACGGATCGTCAATAGAAGGCAACTGACTTTGCTCTTCGGGATCTTCAATCATTGAAGTTTCATACAGTCTCAAGTTCTCTGCATTAACCACTAAAGAAATATGCATATAAGTTGGCAAATCAAGGCGAAAAGAATTTTCACTAATTTTCTCAAGTATCTTTAAAGGCCCATACCTTATTGGTTTCAGCTTCTTACCTTCACCTTGAATTTTGTCTTTGCTGATGTACAGGAAAACTTGATCACCAACTTGGAAGCTATGCTCAATTCGATGCTTGTCATTCCTTGCCTTGTACTTGGCCTAACTTCTTTCCAGTTGTTCCTGCACTGCCTAGTGAATTTCTTGGATCTGCTCAATGAACTTAGTTGCTTTGTCCACATCACTGTGTCCATCAACTGCTATGTCTTTACTAAAGACAAAATCCAAAGGAGACTTTGGTATAAAACCAAAACAATTCTCAAAAGGATATCTCTGAGTAGAAGAGTGCTTGGCACAGTTGTAAGCGTGTTGCACATAACACAAACGTTCATCCCAAAGCTTGGAATGCTTGTTGCAATAGCCTTTGAGCAACTGGATCACTGTCCTTTTGACCACCTCTGTTTGACCATCTATTTTTGGATGAAATGTTGTGCTCTTCTTCAATCTAGTGTCCATCAACCCCCATAGACTTGACCAAAACTTCCCAACAAATCGGGAATCTCGATCAGATACAATAGAAGTGGGTAACCCAAAATGAACCCATACATGTTGAAAGAACAAATTCGTTGTTTGTTCAATTGTAACCTGCTTGTTACAAGGTATCAAAGTACACATTTTACTGAACCTATCCACAATAAAATACAAATAAATATGATCTTTTCTAGATTTTGGCAACCCCCCAACAAAGTCCATGGAAACACTTTCCCAAGGACAAGAAGGAAATGGAAGTTGGGTGTACAAGTCTATTTTTCTATTACTGGGCTTGCTTTTAGCACACATAATACACCCTTTAATATATCTAGAAAATGTTTCATGCATTCTTGACCAATAACATAACCTTTGCAACTGTGCAACTATTTTACTTACACCAAAATACCCTAATATGAGAGAAGTATGTGCTTCTCGGATTATGTTAACTCTTTCAATTTGTGGAATGCATAACTTTCCCAAATGATATAAGAGTTGATCCTTAACATAATAATCCAATTCTTCTACTTTCTTGCCATGACTTAAAGTTGCATATACATCTATAAAATATACATCTTGAGCATATTGTTTAATGTAACTTTCATGCATTACTGAGTTATGCTTAAGTATAGTAGATGCATTTATGATTGGTCTTGATAGCATATCTGCAATCTTATTGTGTATGCCTTTCTTATATCTGATGAAAAGATGGAATTGTTGTAGGAAACCCATCCACCTATAATGTCTTGATTGCTGCAACTTAGTTTGTGAGTGCAAATATTGAAGTGGTTGATGATCTGTATGCATAATTGTTTCTTTGCCCATTAGGTAATGTTTCCACTTTTTCACACTCTGCACTAATGCATACAATTATTTATCATATGTGGGATAATTAACTACTGCATAATTACATGTCTCGGAATGATATCATATGGGTTTACCGTGTTGCATCAACACTGCTGCCATAGCATAATCACTGGCATCTGTTTCAATCTCAAATGGTTGTTGAAGATCTGGCAGTGCTGGTACTAGTGTTGTACTATATTTTTTCTTTTAAGGTGTCGAAGGCTTTCTACTGTTTTCCTCCACACTAAAACACCTTGTTCAATCCTGTTAAAGCATGTAATGGAGCTGCAATCAAAGAAAAGTTAGTAATAAACTTTCTCCAATATTATGCTACTCCTAGGAAACTCCTAACTTCTGTAGAAGATTTGGGTTTAATCCAGTTCACAACGACTTCAACCTTAGAGGGATCTATCTTCAATTCACCACCCCTACAATATGACCCAAATAATTTAAAGATGTTTTGGAAAGTTCACATTTTGACAACTTCACATAGAGATTTTCTCTTTTTAAAACATCTAAAGTCTGCTTTACATGCTTCAAATGGTCTTCCTATGTTTTACTGGAAACAAGAATGTCATCTAAATACACAATTGCAAAATCATCAATAAAAGGTCTAAGTACATCATTCATAACTCTCATGAAAGTGGTAGGAGCATTAGTTAAGCCAAAATGCATAACTAGCCATTCATATAGCCCTTGCTTTGTCTCGAAAGAAATCTTCCATGCATCTTGTTCTGCAACTCTAACCTCATGATAGCCATTACACAAGTCTAACTTGGAAAAGTAAACTTCTTCTTCCAACTGATCTAATAGATCATCAATGTGAGGAAGAGGATAACGATTCTTGATCGTTATTTTATTCAATTCTCTATATTCAATACACCTCCTTCATGAACCATCTTTCATTCAGACCAATATGATTGGATATCCACACAGTAATGTGCTTGGTCTTATGAACCCTTTATCGAGCAGCTCTTGTACCTACTTATTTATCTCTGCATTCTCTCAAGCAGATAACCTTTTATACCTGTGGTTGTGACTGTTGTTTCATCACCTGAGGCTGACGCCAAGTCTTTCTAAATAGCAATAGTAGTCTTCTTCTTCTTAACACCAAAATTCTTAGGTTTTAGCTCTGGATGCAAAGACCAATAGCGTGCATCATCGTGTCCATCCTTGTTGCAATGAGTGCATGAAGGTTTGTCCTTTTGTACTGCATTTGTCTTCCTCTCCTTCCATTTCAGCTTCTTCTTTTCCTTGTTCTTGCTTGTAGAGGGTTTTGATGATCCCCCAACTTCTGGTTTCACATTGTTGCCTCTAGCTTCTAAATGTGTAGCCTGAACTGATACATCATCTAGGCTAGTGGGATTAAACATGAGAATGGTGTGCTATAAATAGCTATGCAGACCACCTATATACTTCATCAAAGTTTCAGGTGAGTCTAGATATATGCCTAGAGTTAAAGTTCTTTTTCTAAATTCCTGGGTATAACTTTATACACTTTGGCCCTTTAATTGGCGAAGAGTTTGCTAACTCATCATTTCTTGCAATATATAAGCTAGAGGATAGATTTTTTTTTTGATGGTAGAGATAAATTCATTCCAGGTAGAAAGAATTTTACCATGTCTCTTAAGATTAGTTTGTGTTTTGCCTTCCCACCACACTAGTGCAGTTCCTCCAAGGCGAATGCTAGCCAGCTGAATCTTTCTCCTTTCTGAATCAATGTTCTACACCCTAAAATATACATCAATATATCTAATCCAATTATCTAGCTTTTCTGCATTTAGTTCTCCATTATAAATTGGCAAATCAAACTTTATATCCAATTTAATCAAAGAAGTTTTATTCTTTTTCTTATCAGGGCTAGGAGATGAGGATGATGAAGGTGATGGTGGAGGAGATGATGGAGGAGGCTTTTCTCCTTTCCCTTTGCCTTCTGTAGGGGCATCTATAGAAGGGTCCTCTGCCCCTTTGTCTTGTTTGGGTGTTGAAGTGGTTTCACTTAAACCCTTCTTAAATTCCCGATACATCTCTTCCACCATGGCTCGCATGGCCATAAAACTATCCATGAGCTAAGATTCTGATTCCAATGGAGTTTCTTCTGCCATTCTCCTTCGAGGATAGACTCTTGCAATCTCTGGATTAGCCTCAACAAGTTTTCCTTCTCCTATTTTGAGCTTTGACTTAGTTAGCATTCAAACATCTAGCACAAGCTTGTCTAACCTTAAATTTGGGTCATTGATCTGCGCGCTTGATCAACAGTTCTCATTTAATCGCGCTAATTTCTATCACAATTCCCATAAGGCATCCTCTAATTGATTCCACTTGCTACCTCCAATTGCGATATGCGAATTACATATAGACTGTTGATCAGCCAGATCTGGCGGCTCCTGTGCATTGTTGTTTTAGCCTCCGATAGGCTCTGTTTTCACCATTTATGTGTGTTTTTCACATCCGATAGTGTTTTCTGCCATTCTTGAAGGTTTATCCTTTGCGATGGTGCTTAAGTATTGAAAGACTTAGAGGGTTTTAGGATCCATTTTGAATCACCAAGGTATGTAAGTGGGCTGCTAGAAAGATCACTCAACCTCCTAGAATTTCCCAATGGTGGATATTCTCCATCAATTATACAAGCGTAATATGCAAGTAAGTCCTTTTGACTTTCTCCAAGTGTTACAAGTAGGCCTTCAAGGTACAATATATAATATCACAATTCACATTCTATCCATCAAATCCATTTTATCATCACATCTCACAAGTCAGCTTAAGCATCTTACATGATGTTTCTGGTTAGCCTCTTAAGCATACAAATGATCATTAGCCATATGTATATATAAATCTTGACATTTTCCATAAAATCAATCTTTTCTACTCTTGTGTTGTTTGGTATATTGCAACAAGCCTCTATTTATTTTTATGAGACCAATGTATCCGAGCATGAATACTCCCATCTCTTGGTAGACTGAACCTTACGAGAGTTGATCAAACCTCTTTATGAATTACAAACCTTGTATTGCAGTGAAGGCTGATATACATGTTCATACCTTGAGGGTCATCTTCTTTTCTAAACATATCTGTATATTAGCTTAACAAGTTTTAGAACAACTCATATTTTAACATTTGTTGGGCTTGAGGAAAGTACTTAGCTACGCTTCACCATATCATTCTCAAATGATGCTCAGTACATGCCACCATGACTCCAAACCTGTTGGCCTTATAGTGTCACTACAAGTCTAAATATGCACTAGTTATACTTCCCCATGTCACTAATTCGTTTGGGCCCCTACAATAAGAGAGGGCGTGTCTTTGAAAAACAAATGGTCTTCCCATGTTTTACTGAAAACAAGAATGTCATCTAAATATACAATTACAAAATCATCAATAGGTCTGAGTACATCATTCATAACTCTCATGAAAGTGACAAGAGCATCAGTTAAGCCAAAAGGCATAACCAATTATTCATATAACCCTTGCTTTGTCTTGAAAGCAGTCTTCCATGCATCCCGTTCTACAACTCTGACCTAATGATAGCCACTACGAAAGTCTAACTTGGAAAAGTAAACTGTTTCTTTTAACTGATCTAATAGATCATCAATGCGAGGAAGAGGATAATGAATCTTGATCATTATTTTATTCAGTGCTCTATAATCAATGCACATCCTCCACGAACCATCTTTCTTTCTCACGAGTACGATTGGAGATCCACATGGTGATGTGCTTGGTCTTATGAACCCTTTATCAAGCATCTCTTGTACCTACTTATTTATCTCTGCATTCTCTAAAGAAAATAACCTTTTATACATGTGGTTGTGACTGTTCTTTAATCACCTAACTTTGACCCCACATCTTTCTGAATAGCAGTAGTAGTCTTCTTCTTCTTACCACCGAGCTTCTTAGGTTTCAACTCCGGATGCAAAGACCAGCAGTGTGCATCATCATGTCCGTCCTTTTTGCAATGAGTGCATGAATATTTGTCCTTATGTACAACGTTTGTCTTCCTCTCTTTCCATTTCGGCTTCTTCTTTTCCTTGTTCTTTCTTGCAGAGAGTTTTGATGATCCCCCAACCTCTGGATTCACATTGTTGCCTCTAGCTTCTAGATGTGTAGCCTGAACTGATACATCATCTAGGCTAGGGGGATTAAACATGAGAATGGTGTGCTTCAAATAGATATGCAGACCACCCATAGACTTCAACAAAGATTCAGGCGAGTCTAGAGATATGCCTAGAGTTAAAGCTCTTTTTCTAAATTCCTGGGTATAAATTTGTACACTTTGGCCCTTTAATTGGCAAAGAGTTTGCCAACTCATCATTTCTTGTTGCATATAAGCTAGAGGATAGAATTGTTTTATGATGGCAGAAACAAATTCATTCCAGATAGAATGAATTTTACCATGTCTCTTAAGATCAGTTTGTGTTTTGCCTTCCCACCACACTAGACTTGCAGTTCCTCCAAGGTGAATGCTAGCTAGCTAAATCCTTCTCCTTTCTGAATTTTATGTTCTACACCCTGCAATATACATCAATCTATCTAATCCAATTATCTAGCTTTTCTGCATTTAGTTCTCCATCATAAATTGGCAAATCAAACTTTACATCTAATTTAATCAAAGAAGTTTTCTTCTTTTTCTTATCAGGGCTAGGAGATGAGGATGATGAAGGTGACGGTGGAGGAGATGATGGAGGAGGCTTTTCCCCTTTCCCTTTGCCCTCTGGAGGGGCATCTAGAGAAGGTTCCTATTCTCCTCTATCTTCTTTGGGTGTTGAAGTGCTTTCACCTCAACCTTTCTTAAATTCCTGATACATCTCTTCCACCATGGCTCACATGGCCATAAAACCATCCATGAACTAAGATTCTAATTCCAATGGAGTTTCTTTTGCCATTCTCAACCGAGGATAGACTCTTCCAATCTCTAGATTAGCCTCAACAAGTTTTCCTTCTCCTAGTTTGAGCTTTGACCTAGTTAGCATTTAAAAATCCAGCACAAGCTTGTCTAACCTTAACAAAACCAAAACCAAGAGATTTGATAGCACGTGATCTAAAAATGAGATCTTAGATTAATATTAAGTTATTACAGACTCATATGCAAGATTTGCCTATATTACTTATAGGAATGGATCGAAAAGATTGCAAATAATATAGACAATGAGTAGTTAGAGAAACATAATAGACGCACACACATAACACAAGAAATAATCAAGGAGTTCTCTCAAACCTCTTGGGCTACGTCTCCTGGTCCAGCTTTCAGTGGTGACCTCTCTATTATGTCTTTAAGAGAAGATTTTTTACAAATGTGAGCTCAAATTGAGTCTCAACACAACATGAAAAACCAACTAGGTTGTGCTTGAATCCCTAAAGTATTTCTGAGTACACATACTTGCCCTTTTGCTCTTTGTGTTTGTTTCCTCTCTATCTCAACATTGCATGCCTCTATCTCTGTCATTCATGGCTTTAAGCCAATCAGCACTTATCTATTCATTTTCCCCTTTCGGGCTTTCTGGCTCCCGCCCTCTGTCTGCTCAAATCCCCTTTGAGTGTTAAACAATCATTGTTAAATGTCTCCAGGTATGGTGGCCACCTATTTTGCAATGGAAGGGACCATCTGCGTATTGAAATCCCAAAAATAGTGTTTCTCTATTTACATAGAGAAATACACAGAAACGTTATAAAATCTGCCAAAATACCATTTATCAGACTTTAAATATTATTAATTCCGTCGTAGACTCCATCGAGTCCACCTTCATATTGCTATCGCAAGTCGTTAGTCGTGGTTTCCTTCGTATTTGGGTTTATAGCGAGAAACCACCAAATACACAGAAAACCTGACAAAATGGCTTCATATCTAACTTCAAATATTATTGTATCGCATTCATAAACCCTTTCGGGTCTGGCCATATCACATGTTACATATCCCTTTTGATTTCTAATCACCGATTGCACCAATCGGCCTTATCGGCGCATCGCTATCACATAGTTGTTGGCCTCTTGGCATCACCCCATACACAGTTGCGATGGCGATGTTGCAATGCAACATATCGCAATCGTATATTGCCAATCCTTCAGACCACGGGTAAGTCCTTCTTTATGTATATTAGTGATGCGATAGCACGAGTAAATTTGGGCCGTTGATCTGATCTGCGCACTTGATCAACAACTCTCATTTAATCACGCTAATCTCTATCGTGATTCCCATAAGGCCTCCTATGATTGACTCCATTTGCTTCCTTCGATTGTGATATGTCGATTAGATCTGGACTGTTGATCGGCTAGATCCAACGGCTCGTGTGCATTGTTGTTTTAGCCTATGATATGCTCTGTTTTAACCATTTCTGCATGTTTTTCTCATCTGATAGTGTTTTTCTCCATTCTTGAAGGTTTATCCTTTGTGATGGTGTTTAAGTATTGAAAGACTTAGAGGGTTTTAGGATCCATTTTGAATCACCAAGGTATGTAAGTCGGCTGCTAGAAAGATCACTCAACCTCCCAGAATTTCCCAATGGTGGATATTCTCCATCAATTATACAAGCGTAATATGCAAGTAAGTCCTTTTGGCTTTCTCAAGTGTTACAAGTAGGCCTTCAAGGTACAATATATAATATCACAATTCAAATGTTGTCCATCAATTCCATTTTATCATCACATCTCACAAAGTCAGCTTAAGCATCTTACATAATGTTTCAGGTTAGCCTCTTAAGCATACAAATGATCGTTGGCCATATGTATATATAAATCTTGACATGTTCCATAATATCAATCTTTTCTGCTCTTGTGTTGTTTGGTATACTGCAACAAACCTCTATCTATTTTGATGAGACTAATGTATCTGAACATGAATACTCCCATTTCTTGGTAGATTGAGCCTTACAAGAGTTGATCAAACCTCTTTATGAATTACAAGTCTTGTATTGCAGTGAAGGCTTATATACATGTTCATACGGTGAGGGTCATCTTCTTTTCTAAACATATATGTATATTAGCTTAACAAGATTCAGAACAAATCATATTTTAACATTTGTTGGGCTCGAGGAAAGTACCTAGCTACGCTTCATCATATCGTTCTCAAATGATGCTCAGTACATTCCACCATGACTCCAAACCTGTTGGCCTTATAATGTCACTACAATTCTGAATATGCACTAGTTATACTTCCCCCTGTCACTGATTTGTTTAGGCCCCTACAATCAAAGAGGGTGTGTCTTTGAAAAAAATTATAATTTAGACCAGGTCGTACATGGAAGGAATTTTCATCAGCTAGCATTATATCCTTTTCTGTGGACACTTCTTTGTTGAAAAGAGAATTTCATTATGATCAAAGTCCAGGCATTATTATAGATGGTTGAAGTTCTAAACCTAGTAAGGATATTTATGAAGATGGAATCCCTAAAGCATACATCTCCTACTAGGTTTAACTTAACTATCGTAATGTGTGCCAACTCGTTAAAAGTAATTTACATAGCAAATTCAGCATGGAATAACCAAATCCTTTGCATAAAGACAATGCTTCTAATTACAATATGTAATGGATTCTTTAGCAGTGGAGTAGAACTTGAGGTAAAGATTATGTCTGAAAGTGCCATAGAACATAAACAAGAAGTATTTCTAACTAACAAGGGTTCATTTACTCTATGAATGAAGTAAATTATAACAGACGAGCAAGTAAATTAAAAACCCAGAAAAAATTCAAGAAATGACCTGAACCAAAAGGTTGCAAAGGAGTCAGAGAAACATACCTCGGGTCCAACCCTTCATCCTTCACCTTCTTGATGAGGTCCTACCACATTTGCAATACTCAGAGAATTGATACAATTATGTACTCAAACTACAACCCATAAACAACTATTTGTATGTCAATTAATCACAAGCCCAAGACCAGGAGTTCAATTAACAGAACAGGGTATGGGAAGGGAACCCAAAACGACAGAATAGGGCATGCTAAGGCAACCTAAAATGGTAGAATAGGGCATGCGATGGGAACCCAAAATGAATTTCCATGACAGAGGCTTTTCATGAAGGGCAAAGAAGTTGTTTCTAGATACACAGTTTAAACTCGTGGCCAAATTCAACCATGGCCCAATCTCCACAAATGGTATAGGGCGAAATAACCCTAACGAGTGTCATTCCAAGAAATTAGGGGTGATTGGAGCAAATCCCACTACGAATGATGCTTAGAATAATTCTTTTATGGGCGAAAAACATTCTATTGGATTATATTTGTTCATGAAAATATAATATTTATTTATTTTTAAAATAATTTTTGGGCTAACTATAGAAAAGCGGTGTAATATAAAAAATTTGCCCCTCCAAAATATAAAACTCCTTAAATTTCCCCCATGGGCTAATATTTGCCCCTAAAATTTTCTATGAAGCACACAAGTGACCCTTGTGGCGCTTTTCCCTCCAAAACCTGAACCCTAGGGCTTGGAGTACCTCCCAAGCTACACAAATCAACACTGGTTTGTATGCATACACCTAATCTTCTAGTTGTTGTCTATATTCTCTAGTGCATCCATCTAGGGATGACTTTGCTCTCATTAAGGCTTCAACAAAATAAATTTCTCTTAAAAATGATAAAACATACTTCTTGTTAGAACTAATCAATTTCTTGTCTTGGTTGGAACTTACTAATCAAATTTTAATTTTAGACTTTCCCTTACATTCAAGGTAAAAGAATTTTTGTTCTTGATGTGGTAGTACTGGTTCTCTCTCTGAATGAACATTGCATCCTCCATGTACATATAGGGACTCCGTGACATCACTCCACATACATCAAGAAAAACTGCATCTATTTCTACTTTATTAATAAAATCAATATTGATAAAAAAATTGATTTTCACTAATTTTTAACTTGATTTTACATCATTATTTACCATCCCATGGATATAGGCTTAGATGATATTAAATCTCTAATTCCAATAGTGTAATGAAATTTTGATCATTGAGTTGAACAGCAATGGTGACCCTACTAATTATATCAAGTTGCATCTCCCTAGTGCGTAACTCTACGTATTTGAGCATTGAACAGCTTCGGTACGGCCTGCCTCATTATTTCACGTTGTTTTCGGCAGATAACACGTGGTTATTGTATTGATTTATTAATTAATAGTTAATAAAAGAGCAACTGAGGATGAAGGTTCTGGAATCTGAAACCAAACGCCTTCCTGCAAAAAAAATTGAAACAGTTGGAATTCAAATGCCTAAAAACAATTTCTTTTAACAAGTATCTTTTCGATTTGAAAAGGAAATGCTATAACATTGGAGATAAACATTGTTAAAACCATAAAATATGATTGCGTATCCACGGGGAAGGAGTGCGTTGGGTTTTTAAAGATGGTTTAAATCTAAGTGTGATTTGATTATCACCAAAAAAATGTTAGTGTAATCTTCAACTAATTTGATTATTTATTAGGGTAAATAAATTTGATTATTTATTATCGTAAATAATTTCAGATAATTATATTTTAAGACTTTCAATAATTAAAATAATATTAATAATATTTTAATTTTAGTTTTTTAATATTTATATGTGAATATCAAATTTATTTAAAAGAAAACTAATTATTTTGTAAGATTTTGAAAAAAATAAAATTCATGTTTAATATATAATGATTTCAATATTATAATTATAAAAATATTTTAATAAAAAAAAATTAAGAAAAAAGAATGTGAAAGGTGTTTTATGTTTCCATATTAATCTTTTATTAATTATTAAATTTTGATTAAGTGATATAAAT
The DNA here is from genome assembly GCA_000404065.3 of Pinus taeda. Classification (NCBI taxonomy): domain Eukaryota; kingdom Viridiplantae; phylum Streptophyta; class Pinopsida; order Pinales; family Pinaceae; genus Pinus; species Pinus taeda. Next base: position 535,255 of record APFE031301821.1, read on the forward strand.
GATATTAAGTTAAAGATGTTGGCAGAATTTTATGGTTTTTTTTATATCAATGGATTATCTTAATCAGATTAACTTGCGTTTATTAATCTGTGGTTTAGTAATTCACTTTTATAAATTTTGTATAAAAAATTATTACCTTACATTATTTAATGGGAAGTAAAATACCAAGTATCACATTTCAATGATAAGGTATCATTGAGTCTTACTTAAATAAATGACATATCAAAATGGTGGGATGTACACAATATATACAAATACTTTCCTCAATTAGGGTTTGTACAGCATTGGTTAGAAGTAGAATTATAAAAATTTTACCTCGCTTCATTTATCTCACACTTGTTAGACCACTTTTCAAAGTTAATCGCCTTCTGGAGTATGCACCATGTGAAATGTGAAGTGGTTGTGGGAAGTGGAATGGGAGCACAGGGTTGTGGACTATAGAGGTTGTATGAAAAATAAGATATAATGATACTTGAATATTAAAGTTATTTCAAACTCACAAAGCTACATAGGAGTGGAAAAGAAAGAGTAGTCTAATTGAGAGAAAATTCATTAAGAAAGAGAAAAAAACTAAGGAAAACTACACTTATGTAAATTTATAATTATGAAATTCTTAAAGTGAATTCTCTAATTTTCTAAATACCCTATTATTGTTATTCTCTACTACAAAAAAAAAAAAACAAATTACATGATAATTAAAACGTAAAAATAAATAATCTTACAAAATTCATAAACAATTACAAGACATTCATAAAAAGGAAAGAGAAAAATATATATGTAATTAAATTATTATATTGAATTTTTACAAATACTATAGTCAGTCTAATAATAAAACCATAATATAAATCTATTTATAAAATAGTTTAAATCCAATTTTTTTCCAAAATCCTTATTTTTAATATATGGCAGTGTATTTATATATATATACTTATATGACCATAGATATTTAACGCTTTGCTAAAACAACTTTTTAGAAATTATAACCTTTATTGAAAGGTAATCCTCTATTAAATAAGGAAATCCATTACCTATCTTAATATTTTCTTATAAATAATTCATATTCCCTTATGAATAGTGAATCATTCTAAATTATGAAAAACTATACTATGAAAATTATAATATAATATCTTTTTATGTCTATACTAACACAACCAAAAAAAATTAAAAAATTAGATAAAATATATAAAAATACCTCAATATATATTAAGGTACCACTAAATTTCCATCTTCCACTTCCATAAACATATATGGAATAACATTTTCTATATAATATTGTAATACATGCGGTAAGTTTTCAATAATATAATTTTCCATATTAATATTAAACATATTTGCAATAACCTTTTCTATATAGTATTGTAATACATGGGTAAGTTTTCAATAATATTAATAATAATTTTCCGTATCAATATTAAAATGATTTTCTGAAAATTTATTGAATATTATTATGAAAGTTTCGATATTAACATATAAAAATTTCTGTATATTCATATATATACTATTTCAGGAGGGGATACGGGGATACTTGTAAGAAGTTATTCTAAACAACTTAAATAGAGTAAGAATAGTTCTCGGTATAAAAACGGATATTGATAATAGTTTTCTATGAAGGTTTTTATATTATTTTTTATATTACTATAAAATAGTGTCGCTTTCACTATATGTACATTTCAAGGGAGTTTTAAGGATGCATGAATCAAATCATTGTCAATGCTAGTACCAATATTAACAAACATGTGAACATATATTAAAATACAAATGCATATAAATATTTTAACATACCTCGTATTCTTTTATTCTGCTATCACTATGGACATTGGTGGACTCTCCCATGATTCGTATCACTATGGACATTGGTGGACTCTCCCATGATTCGTATTGTTGTATACTCTGTTTCTCCAACATAGGATACTTTTGAAAAGGATGGCCTATGCTATTAAAAAACAATTTCTCTCACTATTTTTAATATTTAACATTATGTTTTTTAACATTATGTTTTTTTAAAATTATGTTTTTTATTTTAATTGATTTAGTAGGGTAGTTAGTTAATTTTACAAATATATTTTAAATATGGTTAATTTAGATAATTTTTTAAAATTTTGCAAAGTGATTAATCTCTTAAACAAATCTGGTTATTAGTAATATATTGAGGGATCTATTTAATAATTAAAAATGTATGCAATGGCTCTTTTCATTCTTAATTCTTATTTATTTATATATTTTAACATGATATTGGAGATTATAAAAAATTAATTCTAATGACTTTTCGAAGAAGAAAGCAATAACTTGATTTCTTTACAATGAATAAGATTTACAACAGAGAATTACAGTGACAAAGGTTATGGTGGGAGAATGATAACTTTGGAAGCTGCCACTGGTTACAACCATAGAACGACGTTTGCAAACAGAATGCAGGGGTTCACAATGGCAGTGATGGTGGCTTTCGATGGTTGCAACAGCTCGACTTTTTCAGAAGAAAAAAACAAATATTCATTCTAGATAGAGAAAGTTACATTTTCATAGGCTATATTAGATCATGTTAATCCAAGAAAAACAATTGTTCACATGACAAAACTTTCACTAAAGTGGTACAAGAAAATATAAAAACAGGGGAGTTTGCAGGGATCCCCATCCAGAAAGGTACCAACAATAAAATGAGACAAATACAATGCAATAGAGATGAAAGTTACTATTCAAATGATCCCACACCACAACCCCTACTCTCTGAGAACTTTTCAAAGAACATGAAGTCCAGGTAGAGGGAGAGACCAACTTTAGAGAGCACAATGACCTCCATGTTCTGCTCCCAAAATACATGTTGAAAGGAGACAATAGAGAAAGAGGAGAGGATGTTCTGTATCAACTCGATCCAATTGTAAAGAATAAGAACTTCAAGAGAGAACGATCGTTAATCCAGTTGATTAAGATAAGGGAATCACTGATTATAAGAAGGTTTTTGATGCCCAACCAAGAAGAGAAATGGAGAGCCCCCCACAATGCAATCAACCCAACTATGCAATTTCCCCCCCAACCACTATGCAGGGAGAAATGACAGCGGACAATGGGATCTAGATGAAGCGAGAGTCTGCATCCGCAAGTCCCTTCAAAGGAGGCACCATTAAAGGAAGAGATAGGGAAAATGCTAGACAAATCAACATATGAGGTAGTCTGAAGAGAGTGCTCCAGAGTCCAAGGACCAATTTCCTTGAAAAAAGAAGCAATGTCCATGGAAATTGTCATAGTCATAGGTAGAATGCCTTCGAAAATCAGATCAATCCTCATGTGCCAAATCCACAAAAGTACATAAAGGAGAAGATTTCTATGGGCTTTAGCTATGGAATTCTATAATCTAAAATGTTCAATAATGGAGGGCACATCGTTGATCTGAGGGACACCCAAGATTGTGGCTACCCCAACCCAAATCTCAACAGTAAAGGGGAAATGAATAAACAGGTGGAGACAGTCCTTAGAGTTCTATCTACACTGGCAACACTAGCCAGGACCAAAGAAACCACTTCTAAGTAGATTGTCCCAACCTAGCATGCATTTTTTAATGGAAAACCACGAGAAACACTTTATCTTCAAGGGGGAATCCCACTTCCGAAGCATAGAGGTAATGTCAGAGAAGGGCAACACTAAGGAAGTGGAGGTAATGTGATCATAAGCTTCCTTGAACGAAATTCGTTCATTCCTATCGTGACTTCCCCATGCAAGCACATCATCCTTCTGTGACGTTTTTATGCCCCCCATTCAAAGAATGCTACGATACCTTTCCCATTCAACTACCAATTCCTCTGAAAGTCTGATCTGCCCGACATGTGGCCAAGAATGTGCAACCACACATTACCTGGGCCACTCCCACAAGTTAGCAAGAGTTTTTATCCCCTTTGATTTAAGGTCATTGATGATTGTAATAGGGAGAAAGTGGGTGCCATTGAGGCCATTGATGGTGTTCAAGCCCACTTTTATTCTCAGCCCATTAGCCACCCTCCAGCTCAAATTTCTATAAAGCCAATGGATGGCTAGCCCGAGGCTATTCCATATTTTTGAATGACTACGAGCAAAAGGAATCCCCACTGCAATCCACTCCTCCATGCTTTCCTGCTTGATATATTTCTTGAACATGATCTCTTTCCAAGGCCCCTTCATGAAGAATATCCTCTATACACTTGCTATGAGAAGAGCCAAATTAAGACTATGGGATTCAATGATACCCCATCTGCCCTTTTGAATAGAATTGGCAATATTCTTCAGTCCCATTAGATGATACTTTTGCACAACACCAACTCAAGACCAAAGGAACTTGGCGATGATGGATTCTATTTTGTTTATGCTAGCTTGTGGAATATGGAATAGGTGTATCCAGTAATATGAAATTCTTTTCAGAATAACCTTTATCATAATAACTCTTTTGCCCAAAGAGAGCCATCTCTTATCCCATTTTGACAACTTTTTGTTGAATTTAGAAATAAGTCAATCCCAATCCAAATGGGAGTACTTGTTAGCCTTTAATCTGTAGCTAATATATTTGAAACCCCCAGATATCGATCTAATTTTGACCCCAAACATATCAACAATTTCAATCGTCATCGAGGAATCTACTGAGTCGAATATCAACTTTGTTTTTTCTTGGTTAATTAGGAGACCATAAGATTTGTTGAATTCCCTAAAAATCTTGTGGAAATATACACACACAAATATCTTTCCCTCTCCAGTGCACAACACATCGTCCATGAACATTAGGTGGGATATGTTGCAGCCTCTAACGCATGTGGTAGAACAAGATAAAATGGAATGCAACATCTGTTATTGAGAACTGCACTCAAAAAATGTTCTTAAACATATCTTGAGAAATATAAGAGAAGATTGCACTTTCCAATCCCCTAATGCTCTCTCGCATAGGCAGAAATATTTTATAAATCTTCCATATGATCCTTTGGAAAAAATTATTCCCAAGAAGGCTTCTGCAACCTTAATGAGTCCTTCAGAAATTAAAATATGCCAAGAAGAAATAAAAGATAGTCTGACAAAAGGTCTTAATGAGCCATAGAATATTTCTTGGGCTTGCAGAGGATTTTACGTTAATAAGCACTACGAACAAAAGAGAGGAAAGCCAAGTTTAATGGTGAATTATAAGCCATTAAACAAAATTCTCCATCCAATTAGGTGGCCACTACCTAATAATGCTTCCTTGCTTAAAAAATCAAAGTGAAGGTAATATTCAGTAAATTTGATTTAAATTATGGATTTTATCAAATTGGCATTACACCAGAAGATCAACATAAAACAACTTTTGTTGTACCCCATGGATAATACCAATGGAGAATAATGTCATTTCAATTGAAGCATGCCCGAGAGGAATTCCAAAAAAGAATGTAAGGTATTTTTAGAGATTATGGGTAGATAATAGTTTATATTGATAAAATTCTATTTTTTTCCAAAAATCACCAAGAAAATATCAAACATTTGCAGAAATTTTATGATGTTTTATATCAAAATGACTTGGTACTTTCTTCAACTAAAATGGAGATAGGAAAAACAAAGATTGAATTTTTTGGATATAGAATAGCTAAATGATAGATTTTGCTTCAAGAACATGTCTAAAAATATTTATGAATAATCTAGACAAGATCCTACAATAAAACATAATTACAGAGGTTTTTATGAAGCATGAATTATATAAGACCATTTTGTAAAGGAGAGGCCTCTCACATACATATTTTGCAACAAAGAAATAAGAAAAATCCTCCAACATGGTTAGAAGAGATGACAACAACAACACAAAATATTAAGCAAAAATTCCAATCCTTACCCCCTCTTTCTCTACCAACTGAAAAAGGGTAAATATATAATAGGGATTGATGCATCACAAGAAGCATGGGGAGTCTTGATTTGTGTGAATTATGAGTTTTGCATTCTAAAATTTAAAACCACAGAAATGTTACATAATTCTCTTAGTTCTCTATTCGTTATGAGTTTTGTATTTTATTGGTGGAATCATCAACATGCTTTTATTGGTGGAATGATGAGTAAGAGAGAAGATATGTCATGGCATGTCACCAGTAATATTTACCTTCCACCGCCAATAATAAATAACTTTCAGTTAAGAAAACATATTAATTCGACACAAAAGCACCAGATGCATATCCACTACTTGCATTTTTCTTAATAAAAAATAAAATTGATATCGCTATGCATGCTAATACCACGTCTATAATTTTTTTTAAATATACATGCATGTGGATTCCATGAGTATATATATCCCATGCACATCTAAATAGATGTCTGAAACTGTTGGTGGAATTATATGTATTCTAATTCCAAAATTTATTTATCAAATATGGGATCATAAGACTTAGAGATGCAAGCACGGGAAATGCAGGACTAGAGCTTATTCTAGCTTATGCTAACAATTAACACTAGAAATAACTAATCACTAAGGATTATCACTTGTCACTAGATTGTGGGACTCTAATTCTTATCAGGTTTTGAACCACAATCTTTCATTATCGACAAAAAATGTTCATGCGCTTTTATATACGTACCTTATTAGGTCTTGAGACTTAAGTGGTTTTAATCCAATAGTGATGAAATCCCATTAAACCTATTGTATAAAAGTAAATTTTGAAAACTATAAGCAAAATAATGTGAGGCAAGTAAAGAGAACAAGGCATAAAACTATAAGAAATGCATTAATAAATTGTCAAAAATAAATTCTAAGCAAGCTTAGAGATATATTGTAGGTTCTTATTCGTTGTAGGAATCTTTTACTGAGTTGCAAAGCTCAAATCAATTAAAGAATCCTAAACTGCAAATTATATATTTTTTAATACCATGTTATAGTATAGAAACTAGTACCGAATTTAGTACAGAAACGCAGGAATTTGAAATTATGAATAAATACTAAATTAAGTACGAAAATTCTGTAAATTGAAATTTTGAATATGTACCAAATTAAGTACGAAAATTCTGTATATTGAAATTATGAATATTAAACCACGTTAAGGAACAAGTTTTAAATTTGTTTGACTCTTAAGGTTGAGAAAAATCAATTTGAATTTAGTTGTAACATGTTCTATTAACAAATCTAAAAACCGGGAAAGAAAATTTAGAAAAAATAAAAACTAGAATAAAACATTAAAGAAAATATGAAATTAAGAAAACTAAATATTTTATGAATATTACTCTACTCTACAAATAAAAATCAGGACATTAACTGAGTCGAGGGGCCCTTCGTGACATGGAAACATGCCTAGAGACTGAATAATATCATGAACATAGATGGTGCATTTAATAAATAAAGTGGCATGAAAGAGCACTCAAACAAACCTTGTCTAGCTTTGAATGTAGTTTTCCAGGTATATTCTTCTTTGATCTAAACTTGGTGATACCCTAGTTTTAAATCCATCGCTGTGAATTTTTTTTCTTGTTTCAATTAGTCTAGTAGCTCATATTTCCTAAGTAGGAGATACATATTCTTAAAATTATATTGTTCAACACTCTATTATCGATGCACATTCACTAGGTCACATCCTTCATAAGCATAATTATTATGGGTGACCAACATGGTTAGGTAAGTTATCAAATAAATCCCTACTCTAGTAGCCATTGGAACTACTTATTCACCTTGATTGCTTCTATTACAAATTTATTCTCCTTGTTGAATTTCCATGACCTTGTGTCTAGGTTAGAGCCTTAAGATTATTGACGCTACAAAAGTAAGAATCTCAACTATAAACTAATTTTCACAATGGAAATATAAAGCAGGAAAGCCCATATGCACAAATACACACACTTTTTAATAAAATTGTACAATATTGTACAATCACCAATATTCGTCATATTAAACCAATCTGAATAATACAAAAGTCTATGGTATACAAGATACAATGACAAACTTCACTGCAACTTCGATGTCATATCTTGTCCCATCGGTCCTTCACTTTCATACTGCTCACTAGTAGTACCTTAGTCCATCAAAGCCACTAGACATTGAGACTCCATAAGGGCTTCCACCTAACAATGTTGTATGTCACTTTTAGTGCATGTACATGGGCTCATAAATCCTCTCTCTAGGTAGGCCTAATTCCCAAGCTCCAATCTACCTTATAATGGCCTCTTTCATCAATCAAAGAGCTACTCATTAGGCTACAATCTTCACCTAATCAGACACCAAACAATGTCCTTCTTGTCTGCTTCTCTACAACTACTTTGGGTAGCCAAAACACTTCCCTCCAATTAGATGAATGGAACCCAATCCAATCACTGTCGATTTTTGTCCTAGTAAGACTCTTCACCTCCTCTAAAAGTCCTCCTCATGGTACCAATAGGATATAAGAAAATCTGATCCAAACTGGTCAAATACTTTGACCTAGCATCCCTCCACAAAACACAATTTTCATTTGTTTTCACTATTGTTTGCTGCACTCCTGGTTAGGGTACTTATTGCAGCTCTAGTTTCACCCCACAGTCAACAAACTAACCCTTTAAGGGTTGTGGTTCACCTTGGAGAGCCTCCTCTACACCCACGCTACCTCCTTAAGGTACTTTCCACCCATGATAGCCCTCACGTAACCTCTAGGTATGTGCTATGTCATGTGACCTACTACAACATATTGTTGTAGCAACAAACATCTAAAAATGGTACCCAAACAAGTCTAGAATAACACTGTATTATCCGTTCAGGCCTCAGCCTAGCTACCTACCCTTTTGGCCCTTTAAAAAACTCTTGAGATCTTATCTTTTCCTTAAGACAGTCACCTAGGTGAGATCCGCACATGCCTCAACCAATTTTCCTCCTCTAGTAGACACCAGACACTAGCTTTCACGCTATCCAAGACCCTTCTTACTATTGCTAGACTGGAGCCTTCCTTCTCTCCCCTGATTTCTTCTCTTGGGGGATTTGTTGCTCCCTTGAAATGCGTAAAACGAATCATCTCACCATTTATTTACACCAAACAAAGGTGCTCCAATGAATAGATGAAGAGACACATCTATTGGACTAATTTACTTCAAGCCTACATGACTTGAAAACCAATAATTACTTGTCCACCTCAAAAATCCATTTCTCCACTTCTACAACTCGAAATTCGATGATTATTGAAGCATTGAATTCTCCTTTCCACATTCTATTGTCTCATGCCATCACATGTAGATATTTTCCTCCAAAATTTCCCCAAACATGATTGGGTACAAAACCCCATACTTGGGTTCCAAGTCCACAAGTGAACCTTATGGTGCTTTTCCCTCCAAACCCTAAACTTTATGCCTTTGACTACCTCCCAAGCTACACAAATAAACACTCAATCTTATTGAGGGAGATACTTCTAACACTAGGAAGTAATTCGTCATCACCATCACTACTTGCAACACTTGCCCAACTCCTTGCACCCACAATCATAGCAATCCCTATACAATGAACTACACCCTTCTCAGAAGTGGAAATGTCATGGTTAGAAACACCCTACTTCTTCCTCTTATCCTATAATGTCTTCCACTTTCTCCATGATTCCTTCTTGGAAGTTGTAGGAGCACCCTTGTAGCTGACTAACCGTGCACTCTTCTTGGACTACAGTGTATCCCTCTAAGCCTGCAAACTCCCTCTCAAACTCAACTCCCTCTGAGTCTCTGGAACCTGGAACCTCTTTGGAAGGTGTACCTTCTTCTTGGGAACCTATACCTACTCCTCTAAAGCTTGCACCTGCTACTGCTTCACTAGAACTTGTACTTACTCCACCTACTTCTTTCCATGATACACAAGATTTCCCGTCAACCTATAGAGACCATGCTCTCTAACTCTGAGTACAATCCCATTGGACTTAGATCCTATGTGCTTGAGTATTGCCTTCCCATCCTATAACAACACCTCCAACCCCTACCTCTTGATCATCGAGATGGAAATCATGGTATATTTGAGTCATGGTACAAACAATACATCTTGGACCGACATCACACATCCTGTGTCCATCCTGAATGGAACAACTCTAAATCTTCGGATCTCCAATTTTCTCTTGTCACACAACACCATGTGCAACTTTGAGTCCAATTCAATTAGAGTCTCAAAAACCTCTTGTGACCCTATCATATGCTTCATGGCACCACTTTCCACATACCATCCATGCTCGTTGAGAGTACCCTATGAGAAATGAGAAATCATAGAAAAGCCCTCCTCTTCCAATATCATGGAGAGATCATATATCTCAGTTGAAGTGGAAACACCAATGACTTGCCTTCCTTTCATCTTCTCATAATATCCCTTCTTCTTCATCGAACATCTCGACAAATAATGACCCATCTTGCCACAATTGAAACACTTGACTTTACACAAGTCCTTTTTCTTACCCTTCATTTACTCCGCAAATTCCATGTCATCATCTAAAGCCCTCTTCTGTGAATGAAGATCATCGTCTCACAACTCTTCCTGAATGAAGTCATCCCACAGCCTATCACAGTCTGCCAGATCCTCCTTGGCAATGATCTATTTGATAAAGAGATTCCATTCCTCTGTGAACCCTTTCAAGGAAATCCTTACCATATCTCCATCAGAGATAGTCACATGGATGGTAGTAAGCTCATATTTTACCTGAGACAATCTCGTCAGATACGAGGTCACGCTTCCACCCTTTATCATCTTCATGGACTTCAACTTATCCTCCACTACCAATACCTGGTTCTCGTTCTTATTTTGGAACAAATTCTGAAGAGCCATCCACATCTCATGTGCATTGTTCTTCCCAGAAAAATGAGGTATTAAGGAAACCTTCGCACTATATAGGATAATCAATCTCACCCTCACATCAAAATCATCCCATATTTCCAACTCCTTACGGCCCATTGGCTTCTTGATCTTGTTCTCAGTAAAATCCCAGATCTTATTGACGTGCAAGAGCAACTTGATCCTTTCCTTCAAAGGAGTATAGTGGTACAACTCTTCCAACCTGCCCTCATACCGAAGACTTTCCTGCAACTTCGACATTGGAGTGAGCCCTTCATTACAATGTTACCAACTCCCTCTCATGCCCTACTTTGCTGCGCAGAACTATGATTTACTTACTTCTAAAGTAGCTCAGACACGCTCTAATACCATGTTAAATTTCCATGATCTTGGGTCTAGGTTAGAGTCTTAAAAGTACTGACACTAATGCTACCAAACCAATAATCTCAACCATAAACTACTTTGCACATCAAAAATAAAAAGAAGTAAATCACATATGCACAAATATACACACTTTTTAACAAAATTGTACAATATCATACAATCACCAATCTTCGTTATATTAAACCAATCTAAATAATACAATAGTCTATGGTATACAAAATACAATGAAAAACTTTTTTCTAGCTTCAATGTCATATCTTGTCCTGTTGGTCCTTCACTTCCGTACTGCTCACTAGTAGTGCCTTAGTCCATCAAGTCCACTACACATCTAGACTCTAGGAGGGCTACCACCTAACAATGTTGAATGAAGTTTCTGCAACATGTACATGGGCTCATAAATATGCTATCCAGGTAGGTCTAATTCCTAAGCTCCAATATACCTTATAGAAGCCTCTTTTGTCCATCAAAGAGCTACTAATTAGGTTCCAATATTCACCCAATTAAGCAACAAATAATGTCCCTCTTGTATTCTACTCTAGGGCTACCTTGGGTAGCCAACACACTACCCTAAAATTAGATAAATGGCACCCAATCTAATCACTGTCAATTTTACTACAACGAAGACTCTTCACATCCTCAGAAAGTCCTCCTCACAGCACAAATAGGCTACAAGATAATTTGATCCAAACTCATCAAATCCTTTGACCCAACATCCCTCCAAAAAACATTGTTTTCATTTGTTTGTATTGTTGTTTGCTTCACTCTTAGTTAGGGCATTTACTGCAACCCTAGTTTCACCCCACAGTAAAAAAACTAGCCCTTTAATGGTTGCGGTTCACCTTGGAGAGCCTCTTGTAGACCCACATTGCTTCATTAAGGTATTTTCCACCGTTGAAAACCCTAAAACAGTGTCTAGCTATGTGCTATGGCCCATGGCATAGCACAATAGCTTGTTGTAGCAACAAACCTCCAAAAATGGTACCTAAACAAGTCCAGAAAGTAACATACTGTCCCTCTTAAGTCCTTGGCCTAGTTTCCTTCCCTCTTGAACCTTGAAACAAATCCTTGGATCTTTTCTCAGCCCTAAGATAGTCACCCAAACCAGATCCACACTTTCCTTAACCACTCGACATCCTGTAGTAGACTTTGGATCGTAGCTTTCATGTTGTCCAAGACCATTCTTCTTGTAGCAAGACTAGAGCCTTCCTTCTCTCCACCGATTTCTTGTCTTGGAAGATATGTTTCTCCCTTACAATGCCTAAAATGATTCATATCACCCTTTATTTATACCAAACAAAGGGGCTCCAACAAATAGATGAAGAGACACATCTATTGGACTAATTTACTTCAAGCCTACATGACTTGAAAACCAATAATTACTTGTGAACTTCAAAAAATCATTTCTCCACATCTACAACTCAGAATTTGACGATTCTTGAAGCACTAGATTCTCCTTTACACCCTCTATTCTCTAATGCCATCACATGTAGAAATGAGCTTCTAGAATTGCCCAAAACATAATTAGGTGCAAAACCCCATACTTGGGTTCCAAGCCCACCTAGAAAAAATTTAAGAACCCCCCTAAATTTATATGTATAATAAATAGGCGAATCCCCATTGTATATAGGAAACATGGAAGGCGATTTTATCAATAATATAATATGTATATATAACTTTTATGGCGAATCTCTCAGCATATTATATTATCTTCTAAAATCATGGTGAACCTTTTACTAAATCATAAAATCTTGTAAGATCTTGGCAAATCGTTCAATGAATAATAAAACTTTGTAAAGTCTTGGGGAATCTTAACATTGTGAAATCTTAGAGAATTTTTTATAAAGTATAAAATCATATATGAGAAGAGCCACATGTTGCTAATATCATTGGTTTTTTTTTCACGCTTCCACCACATGGTACTTGTTTATAAAATTTTGAATCTATAAAAAAATTATTGACCATAATTTTGAATTAATAGTTGTTATTATAAAAAAATGTAAGTTTTAAAAACTAACTATTTATTCAAAACTAAAAATAGGAGGAAAACTTTGATCCTATTGATTATGAATCTGAAAAAGGGAAAAATAACTACTATCGTGTTTCATGTAATATGACGTAATAGAATTGAGCACACAACCACATAATAACGTTACATTTTCCTGAATGTAATATTAGTAGAGACACCTTTATTCAAATTAGACAAATATGTATCCTCAGAGGAGAATATAAGTAATGTCCATGTTGTTGGCAACTCATTTTGTCTCTGTACCTTTAAAATAAACAAGCATTCATTTACAGTTTTATACTATATTAAAATAAGACAAATTTATCTTCTCGATGAAGAAAAGTGGCATCCATCTTGTTGACAAGCCAATTTGCTCTACAATTCTAATATAAACAAACTCTGTTACTAGATTTATCCTTAGAAGAAAGAAATTGATCTAAATGTATCAAATATTAATAAAATATGAAACAATAGAAATAACTTTTCATGAAGTGAACTCAAATTGTTTCAAATTTCTTGCACATTTGTGGAGTTCTAAGTTTATAACATCAATTATTTTGTCTTTATAGCTCCTAGTGTAATGAGTTCAACCTTAGTGTCAAAACGTCGTGTACTTTTAAAGTGAAAAATTTATTCATTAATATAAATAGGATAGCTTAAGAATTAATACATTACTTGTCGCATAAGTTTAAGCAAAGGCTACCTATGATCATGGAATATAATAAAACTACTTAAAGGACACTAGCCATCAAGTGAAAAAAATGTGATCACTTGTAAGAATGAATCCTAATATCGCTCCATATTCTACACTCACTATAAATAATTTGATGAGAGAAATTTTCCATAGAGAATGATGCAATTCAAGAAAGGAATGCAAATAGCTCAATCAATAACCAATTTGGCTAATTTTGAATTTGGAAGGTTGAGAAACTAGAATTCAAACAACAAAATGTATTAATTTACACCCTTACTAGCCATCAACATGGTTATTTTAGGTGGAGTGGGTTTCCTTGAATATCAATTAGCCTGCATTCGTAGATAATAACCAATAATAACTATCCCCACTATTGGTTTGAAAACTTAGTTATGATAGATTTTCCACTATGTTAAATATCAATAATAATAAAATATATAGATAACTGTAGAATTTTATTACAAATACATAGAATCAAATTTTACATGTACATGTATTTGGATATAATTTCTTTAAATTTGGATCAAACCATTAAATAGTTGTGAATTAACTTTTACCAAGCGAATACATTTTGTTGTTTGAATTCTAGTTTCACTAACGAAAACAATGATAACATCCTGGTAATCACAATATAAAATTTCAACACTTTAGAGGGAATTAAAACTCTTGGACCCTTTTTTTTAAAACAATCTGAAATGAGATCTTACATCTTTGTATTCAATTGCTGAAAGAATATCAATTGGAAAGCTGCCACCTTTTAGGGAAAAGGTTTAAAGGTATGGCTTGTTTTCCAGATTGTTAAAAAGTGGTAGTTTGTAAAAACATGGTCCCTGGGACCCTATTGGCCATCTAGAAAAATTAATATGGAATATTTCTTTTAAATAGGTAACATTGAAAACTAATACCAATACAATGTATACCATTATGGAAAAAAAAAACCATCATGGAGACTTGCTTTTAAATAGGCTACATTAAGGACTAATATTATCACAGTGTATTCCATCATGGAAACGTCCTTTTAAATATGCTACATAAAAGGCAAATAAGCTGTGGGAACCAATATGTTGGAGTAGTTATCATCAGCCTCGACCCAAACAACTCTAGTATGTTGCAGTAGTTATCATAAGCCTGAACCAAAACACCTCTAATATACAGCGTGAGTGGGTATAATGGTTAAGAGCATGTGTTTCCTCCTAAGAGGTCACAGGTTCAAAACTACTGGACGTAGAGTATGTATGCCTTTGTAGACTTAGCATTCAAATCGCCTCGTGGAGGTGGGTTTCTAGTACCTTGGTCAAGTTTACCAAAATAACCCTAAATAGGTTTACATCGAGGACATCAACTACATGTCTGTAACATTTCATATCTTTTGATTTGTTTTCTCTTAGAAAAATTGTTTTGAAGGATGGCACAAGATACTGAAAATGAACATAATTCTACTTCATATTGACTTTTTAACATAGATATATCTGAAAATTTTGCACTGACAAGGTTGCACAATTGTTATACATGAAATTGGTATTTTGTTAAATACAATACCTTTGGATCTGGGGAGAAACATAATAAATATTAAGCAAATACCCATTCTAGTGTGAGCAGATAAAACAACACTTCGAAGCAACAGGCCAACATATAGATTAATTAGTGCCGTAATAAAAAAATTCTACACTCCCCCATGTCCAATTTAGAAGCTTTATATTAGAAATGAAAAGAAAATCCATAAGGAATATCAACTGTTAGCATACTTGTTTCAATCAAACAACTCTGGTGTCAGATGTAGAATTCCTCAAAAGCATCTGAAACAAGTGGACATCAACTGCATGCATGTACGTAATTTTTCATACCTTCTGATTCATTTCTCTATGAAAAAACATTTTGAACAATGGCACAAGATACTCAATATGAACATGATTCTACTTCATATTGAATTTTTAATATATATGTATCAGAAAAAGTTGCACTGACAAGGTTGCATGACTCTTATACATGAAATATGTATTCTGTTAAATTTAATATGTATGGATTTGTGGAGAAACATAATAAATATTAAGCAGATATCTGGTGTGAGTAGATAAAACATTACCTCAAATCACTAGACCAACATATAGATTAATTAGCGCTATAAGAAAAAACTTCTACACTCCCCCATGTCCAATTTAGAGGCTTTATATTAGAAGGCAAAGAATATCCATAAGGAATATCAATTGTTAGCATATTTTTGGTGATCAAACAACTATGGTGTCAGATGTAGAATTCCTCAATAACATCTAAAACAAGAGGACATCAACTACATGCATGTATTTATGTTTTCATATCTTCTGATCCTTTCCTCTAAGAAAAATCATTTTGAAGGATGGCACAAGATATTGAATATGAGCATGATTCTACTTCATATTGACTTTTTAATACAGATATATCTGAAAAAGTTGGATTGATAAGGATGCATGACTCCTATACATGAAATATGTATTATGTTAAATTCAAAAGCTATGTATTTGTGGAGAAACATAATAAATATTAAGGACATATCCATTCTGGTGTGAGTAGATAAAATAATACCTCAGAGCACCAGGCCAATATATAGATTAATTAGCATTGCAATCAAAAAATTATAAACTCCCCCATGTCCCAGAAATGAAAAGCGTATCCATAAGGAATATCAACTGTTAACATACTGATGGCGATCAAACAACTCTGGTGTCAAATGTAGAATTCCTCAATAACAAAAATAAGAGATATGTTGAACATACAGTATGTGCATGGATATGAGGTTGATAAGTGGGTGCTACTGAATTTGCAATATTCATGTTTCCATTATTGTTGTTGAGGCTGAGGCTCTTTTGAATTCAAGTATAAACTACGATAATGTTCTTCAACCAGCCTTTCCAGATCTTTCATGATCATAATGCTAGTGCAAGGAGTAGAAATAGAGTAGCCCTCTTAAGGAAGACAAACATCATAGTCCATAGTGGTGTTATTGTTGGGATTGGAAAAATTAGACATGGGTCTGGTTATTGCAGGCACAGGAAGGTACCTGATAATTATCTGCTCCAATAGATCTGAGTTTGAATAGGGTTTTAAAACTGACAACATTTGCAAAGTTTTAGAATCCATGTTCCAGGTTGGAGGTCAATGCATATTTTGATGACATTTCACTGCAAGCCTTAGCTCTTTGGGGAATGGAACAGAAGAAAGAATTTCAACGGGCTTTGTAAATGGTAATTGTATTGAAGTAAGGATGATAGAAATTATATTGAAGGAATAATGGTGATCAGATATTTTAGAAAGTACATAAGCAATGGCTGATGATGAGATAGAGGATCGAATGGTGAAAACATGGGTGAGAGCATATGTGATTTTCAATAATTTGAAGGCTAGAGAAGTATAAGCTTGGCCCGTGTTGTGCCAAGAACTTTCATTTTTATGATCTCTAGGAAGAGAGACATGTATTGAAATTCTCACAATTGACTCATAGATATTTCTCTGCATTGGACTCTTTGAAGAACTCAAGTAATTACTCATGGCTACATCTCTAAGCATGTTATAGCTACCATTTAAACTAAATTTTTTCTGCTGCTAGTGGTGGTGATGTTTCTTCTATTCATTGTAGCCGATAGGTATGATGCTTGAAGCTCACATAGGGAATCAACCCAAGAGTCTTATGGCTTTTCATGCTTCTGCAATAATGGGATTTTGATATCCGTGGGCACTTCAGTATTTTTACCAGGACTTGCAGCACATTCTGGGTGTGAGAAGGTCATATAGGCTTCTGGATCTACATATATAAAGTTGGTCTCTACCTTCATCCCCCTCATGCCTCCGGAAGTGAAATCATAGGCACGAGAAGCTTTTTTTGTGGTATTTAAGGTTTCGAGCTAGCGAAACTCTTTTATTTTTGGGTCCTTGTTTTCTGAAGCAAAACGACCCCATGGATGCCTATGAACCCCTCTGAATCTCTTGGCCTCCTTGCCTCGCTTGAAATTTTTTTATGAGAACTTGGTTGGACTCAAACTTGGGGAGTGAGCACCATTGTTGTCACTCTAAGATTAAGATTTGAATGTTGAAGAGTGGAATGGTTCACCAGACTCTGGCTTCACCATTGAAAACCCCATAATGTAATGTAACCCTAACCCTAAGTGACTTGCTTGATGAAATGGGCCCGAGAAAATGAAATTATATGAGTTTTATGATAATACCGCTAAAAACTATTTTTTTTTGTAAAACTCATCCTAATATGATGCCCAGGGTTTGATTGTGAACTGCAATATTTAAAAGAATAAATGGAGATGGTAGTACAATTTTGAAACCTATAGTAAGGAAAAGAATCGATTCAAGAGTTCATATCATATTGTTAATATTGCATACATGATTTGAGTTTTTGATATTCTAATGCATACATTTGTACTTTCCCTCTCATAATGAGTATGCATATAACCATGTAGATTTTTTCGAGTGTCTATGCTGATCCACCCTCACTCATAACCTGTTGGAGTCAGACTATATATAGGTAGGCATATATGCAGGTAATCTTATAACAAAGCTTGATACCTATACTATACTTGTCTTCATGCAAGTGTCAAAGCTACTATACTTAACAACATGAATCACAACTCTCTAAAACTCAACACTATGGTGTAATTAAAACCTTTGGAAATTGACTCTAAAAACCCTATAAAAAGGATTAGGGAAATAGAATCCTCTCAAAACAAGCTCACTAACCATCACTGCTAAACAATAAATTTATACTAAGAAGTCTTCCAACTGAATCACAATTATGCTCACGATCACGGGAGTGAAACCACCTCATCTGACATAATGGCCATGACAACTTCCACTAATCAACAACCACCTTTCAAGGACATCCTAACTCACTTCTCGTTAATTTTATCCATCAATATTTTAACTGATATTAATATTAAAAATATAATATCGGAATCCTCTCTAGATGCACTGTTAATACAAGGGTAAAGGCAATTTTCTACCTCAAGGCACTAGACAATACCAACTTTGGTAGTTGTGACCTCTTCGTGGGGATGCACCCACCCTAATCCATTGGGTTTCTACCTTGTAACATAGGTTAAGGATCACCAGACTTGCCATTCTTCCTACTCCCTTAGACACACTTTATATGCTATACATAGTGAATGGAAAAGAAACATTACATAACACATAAATTCATTGAAGGAAGACAAATCTTTGCCAGTTCAACATCAAAATCTTAACCACAGATTAATAAAGAATAACAAGTGGTGTAATGAATTGTTCCAATTTATTTATTTACAAGCTGTAAAGAATGTAGTGGAATGTAAAATATTACTTACACAACCCTTCCATATTTTCTACTAATATGTAGGTGCATGTACATCTGAAATTAAGAGCATTGTTGAAAAAAAAAGCTACGTTTTCCTGGTTTCATATATACTTTGGAATGGATCAACCTTCCTCTTGCCACCGTTTTGAAAAATCAGTGTGAAATCATTGTCAATTTGAATTTCCTTTCACGTGAGGGATCACATCCACAGTTTAGTAAAACATAATCTTCTATATACTATGTTCAAGAAACTTACTGCAATCTGTAGTGGAAAAGAGACCTCAATTCCTATTGTAAATTTGAATTTCTCAAGACAACATAAGGGATACAAATGCATATAGTCTTATTACCTAGCAAAAAATCACTCCATCGTTACAATACCACCTAGGTTTCAACATGCAATCTAAACAATGGTACCAGTTGCAGTATTTATTTGCATTAACACCGTGGAAAAGCAACAACAATGTTTCAAAGCACACTTACAGTAAAAATTGTAACATTTTGAGATTATTTACAGATAGCATCTAAGCCTCATAGCTATGGTGGGGAAACTAGGGAACCCAAATCTTGAAAGAAATCTCATACCAAATCTAAGAAAAAGATGAAAAAGGGAAAAAAACAAAATCTATAAGTCAAGTAGGAAACTGTTTACAAATCAAACTCAATTCCTTTGACTAACAGTTAAATTTAGGTGATATATTTAAATATTTAGCAAGAGGGGAACTTCAAACCATGAAATATTACCACAGCCATTACGATCATCCCTCAATGACTAAGATTACAAATTAATACTCATGGAAAGATTGTAAGAAAGTATGTGAAACAGTAAAGCACAACCTCTATTTTCTAAGCAACAAACAAGACATTATTTCATCAAGAGCCATAATCAATAAATCAAGTGATTTTATGGCACGAAATTGTTGCACAACCTCCATTTTCTCAACGCAACCTTTATTTTCCCAACAACAAAATCAAGACATTGTATGTGGTTATTGAAAAAAGGAAACTACATTCCAATTTGGAAGAGGGTCTTATCAAAAGACATGGATTTATGAAAAGCTACAAAACCTAATGGGTTACTGAAAAATCAGTTGGGAGATGAGATCATGATACTTAAATTGAACAAATCTACTATCCTTTCAGAAACATTATAGATATACAAACAAAATTGAAAGCATTAGGATATGAAAATGGCTCTTTCTGTCAAGATAATTTTCATTAAGAGAATGTACTTTCCTTCCTTAAATTTTGTAGATATCTAGAAAAATATTGAAAATCATAAGAGAACTTAATAGAATGTACTTTTCTTCCTTCCTAAAAATTCTTAAAGAGTTGAGCTTCCCTAAGTCATTGGGTAACTTTTCAAGGAAATGGCAGTTAGTAATAGTCCTATTCACAAACGAGGACATGCCACAAATACGTGTGGGCAACTCCTCCAAATCACAACAGTGGTCTAGATTAAAATCTAGCATTATTAGAAGCTTAATGCTGACTGCATTTCATTGAACCTAGACATTTTTCCAAGTCCTTCCCTAAAAGCTTAAAGATATCTTCTCCAAGTTTTGGAAGACATTATTGTGCTCTTGAAGTGGGGGCACATGCAACCTTTATTGTGCTCTTGAAGTGGTAGAACATGCAACCTCTCCAAGTGAATAGTTTTAACTAAGTGAAGTTCATGCCAGTAGACCGTTCAATGTGGCTCTCTTGAACCCATAATTGAATATGGCTCTCTTGAACTCATAATTGAATACTATGGCTCTCTTGATCCAATCATTGAATATTATGGCTCTCTTGAACCTAGAATTGAATATTATTAGGACTTTCATTTTTTTCATGGAACTCAAAAATGTTGGAAGAAAGTATTTTCTTCCAGAAACGAGTAAAACTAAAGCCTCTACTTGATGAAAATTGATGTCACACCACTAATCCTTCTCCATGTAACCTCTATAAGTAAACCACAATTGTAAATTTCCATTAGAACATCGTATTTATTGAATACACAATGAAATCGTTTCATTTACTTTCTAAGATATTTTGAAATCAAAGTTAACAAAATCACATATTGATAACCTATTAGGATTAGGATAAAATTCACCCAGTATGCAACTAAATTACCTACAAGGAAAAAAGAGCGATGGAGGTCTGTCTCGGCCCTAGGGTTTCCAGGCGTTGCTTCAGAGCCGCCGCCACAGAACCAAATGAAGTCTCCTGCTGCAGATCGACCAGATGTCCGTCGGATGGGCTATCAATCTCTGAAAACTATCTCCGGTTTCGGGTGATACCTTTCGCTGGGAAGGTTTTTCTTGCCCTGTTCAAAAAAGATCGAAGCCCGGGATTCGTCCCCTTTTCTTGGCCACGGGATTGTGATGGCGGTTTCATCGCAATCGTCTTGCTCATGGACGGCAGTCTCGTCCCCTCTGCTAGCTGGATATGGAATCGATCTAAGGTTTCTGGGCCGGGTATCAAAGGCAGAGACGAAAAAAAACTTCGGGGGGGATGTATGGTATTGGATCTATGGAATCTGACGCCTATCTTTCAAACCCTTTTGCAGATCTGGGTTTCTCCTTTCATGCTGCCTCTTTCGGTCAGAGAGCCAACAGTGTGCGATAGGCTTTTGGGAGTTTCCCACAGCAGGGATCTAGATCCGGTCAACGGCAAACTAGATCTAGAAAAAGGCTGGAGAAAAAAGGAGGATCTTTTGGATCTGAAACAATCCAGACAAAAAGAAACTAGGGTTTTGCCAGATCCAGAACAAAAATGCGAAGAACAGGACCTGGCTAAAGCAGACAGAGAGGTTTTGATACAAATCTTCATCAAAACAACTGCGGGCAGTCACGTCTACATGCAGATCTGGGACAGGATGAATGTATTGGATCTAAAAGGAGAGATCCAGGTCAAACTGGGAATCCCAGTTACTTTACAAATTCTAATGTTTTCTGGGCAATGCATGCAGGATCAGCTTCCTCTCCAGCATTACAGAGTTGCAAAGGACTCAACTATTGTCCTTAATCACAGACTGCGGGGAGGATCTAGGGGCGCCTCTTCAAAATCCACAGGCTCCTATTGCGATGCAGCTAAAGGGAAAGCTTCTCCGAAAGGGAAAGAACCTACAGCTGCCCATACTCCTCCTAGGCAGTATATCGTGGACCAAGCCCCAGAAAGCCCTTCCATATCACTGGATTTACCAGAGGTAAAATATATATTTTCATATCTAATAAAAAATGCTGTTATTTGCAGATTTAACGGTTTCTGGCCCAAAACCGATGCGTTGTATCAGTGGATTCACACGACCTGGACAAAAAACTGTCAAATCAATCTATGCTCTAAAGGTTTTTTTATAGTAAATTTCTACACAGAAGAAGAAAAGGAAAAAACCCTCAGTGAAGGACCATGGTTCTGGGGCAATGCGGGTTTGTTTATTACCCCATGGTTCCCAAGTTTCGACCCCAATAAAATGGTGGTATCTAGGATGCCTGTATGGGTAAGATTGCATAATCTTCCAATACATTTCTGGCATCATAATACCCTATCAGTTATAGGGAATACCCTGGGCAAAATGCTAAAGGTTGATCCAGAAAGACACATAAAAGGCATCTTTACTTTTGCTAGGATATGTGTTGAAGTAGACCTGAGCAAAGGACTACCTGAAAGTATCTTTTTAACTTTCAACAACACACAATGGAAACAACCTCTGGACTATGAGAATACAGCTTTCAGATGCAGGGGATGTCAACAAACAGGACATTTGCTCAACGCATGCAAAAGCCAGAACAAAAACAAGCCACAACAAAGGAAGCCAAAGGGATGGCAGAATATTGATGAGATAGCAAAGAAGAATGCAGCTGAAAAGAAAGCCTCTTCAAATAAAGAAGACGAAGAAACAGAAGAAGAAGATGACATTACTATAGAGAATGATGAAACAGGGGACCAGAAGGAAAACACATCAGATCAGAAGACTCCTTAGGTTCTTTCAAACCAGGCAAAGATTCACCATGATCAGGCTGAGACGACTGGCACGGATCAAAGTTTGGGGGGCAATAAACGGCAACATCAATCTGATACATCAGATTATGACAAAGAAATAGGAGTGCAGAATTCCGAGTCTCATTTGGTCATTGTTCCGATCGAGCCCACTCAAGGAGAGTGGCGCAAGGTCGAAAAGAAAAAGGGACGGAAATCTTGACTTGGCTGTCTTTTCTTTCCCTTTTTCTTCTGTATCTTTTCTTTCTCTTTTCTCTCTTTCTTTGTGCACGTTAGTTCTCTAACGCTGCGTTATCTGTGTAAAGCTCACTGAGACCAGGTGGGTGTCTTGAGCTGAGTATTATTCGCTTAAGCTGGTGTAACTTTTTTATTACTTTATTAATAAAAGTTACCGTTTTTTTCTCTGGAAAAAAAAAAGGATAAAATTCACCCGTTTCATTGACAGAAATTCTGAGAGAAAACCTAATGCTATATATAAAATGAAGAGAACCAGCATAATACTACATATGTTCCACAAAAATATATAGCTTTCTCTGAAGTTGATTTCTTAGCAAATCCTACGTTTCAAAATTAGAGTGCTTTCTGTAATGAGAACTATAGAGAAGAAAATAATCCCTGATTTATCACTAATTAGTTCATATATAATGCTGGAAAAATAACAAATGTTGATATTAAAGGTAAAATTACTAGCAGAAGGTCATACTGACAATGTCCAGATGAAACTTTTCCTCTCGGTTCATGTCAATGACTTTTCCTACAACAACTTGGGAGAACTCTGCAACAAATAGTATTGAAATTGTTGTGTTTAAGTTTAACTTGCCCATAGACAGTCAAATTGAGGATCAAGTTAACTTAGCTTGGCAGTAGGGCCAAGTTGAGTTTGATTTGGGAGTATTTGAAGACTGGGATGAGTTTCTTTTTTTCCTCACTAATGAAGACATCCTCCTTCCAGACATGTTGAATATCAATTGAAATGTACTTGTATGAAAACTAAGTGTTACATAGGTTGTTGTAAGGCTAAAATGGTTAAGCATGTTTTCTTGCATTGTAAAGTTGCCAAAATGTTTTGTGCTTGGATTTTCCACTAGGTATAATGTTCTCTTTGTCTCTATACATTGGAAAAATTCATTTTGTTTGGAGACAAATGAATGGTTTGACATACAATTCAAGCTATTTTTTATATAATCCATCCAATTGAATTTTATTTCTTATGTAATTGATGTTGTTTAGACACTTTCCTTGGGCTACAATCTTTGTTCAATATGGGTGAGGTTGTATTTAGATCAAATTTGGGTATTCAACTTTCTACAAATGATTAAAAAAAACTTACTATTCCAAATAAATATTATAGATATGCAAGTGCTATAATATTCTATTTAAAACGTATCCAGAGCAAAGTGGAGAAGGAATGTTGTAAACCCTAGCATGCTTCTCCATTGAACCAATGTAGAGAGTTAAAACAATTAGGAATTTTCAAGTTTCAAGAGAATCCTTCATTTTCATTGAACAAACATATCACATCATAATAAAAACAAATTAATAAATGCAGAAGAAGGTGTGCCACTTGAGGCTTCTCACTTATGAATGTCGTGACCATAGTGTATTGTCCTCATCTTCCTCCATTTCTAAGTTATCAAAGCATACATTTTCTCTTTCTAGAGATTGGGTAGTTTTTTCTTTCTTATTTCTTCTTCACTCTCCTAGAGTAGGTTTGGGAGAAGGAATGGACATACCTTCAATTGTAGCTTCCACTAATTTTCTCTTGGTGGCTTCCTGCTCTAATGCCAATGCCTAAAATATATTGACCACTTTAGGGCCATTGGTGATTGCTCAGTTGGGATCTTTCTTACCTAACTTTCTTTTGCTTGAAACCTTAACAAAGCCTTCCTCGTCTAGTCCCGCATCTTGTTTTTTGTGATTGGCTACACCATTAGAGGATAGTTCAAGAATATATGTCCATGTTCATAGAATTTCCTACATCTAAAGGGAATATGTTCATAATATAGAGTTTGTATATACCCTGAATCTTGGAAAATAATGCATATAGATTCAGGAAGGGCTCCCAAAACATTCATATAGATGCAAATTTGATCATATTCCATATACCCACATTGTTAGTAAATTTACTGCACAACATAAATAATTACTGAGAGGAAAAAATAACCAACAACAACCATAAACACATAGACACAAATGTTTATCCGGGAAAACCCCAAATCGGGGGGAAAACCCAATCTAATAAGATCTCATTAGCATTAAACAAAACCCTGGCCAATCTGACCATGTGAGACTTTACCACTCACCTCCAGGCCTTGCATTACAATGAAGTCCTTCCAGCCTTTTATAAGCTCCATTACATATAATACCACGGGAAGAATACTATGTGTGCACAATACCATGTGCCCCAAAACCATCACTGTTTAACCTCGTCAACTTTGACTCTATTCTGAGTCAAGTTTACCTAACAATTCCCCCCTTAAACTTGACTTTGGTTTCCTTCACTAACTCCAGTGAAACCTGCTAAGTGAGACAATGCCACTCACTCTAGCTTTTACCCCCCTCAGAGTTTTTACCTAGGGTATTGTTAACCTGACATCCCCCCCAATCACCTAGGTCTAACCCAGACTTTACTAGTGATCACCGAGGGGTACACATGCCTTACCAGGTCTTACAGTAGTATGCCCATTTACATGCAATAATTTTCACTTTATTAAAAAAAAATTGTTTATTGCTGCTGTGATTCTGATCCATCCTATTTCAATTTGATTTGCTCAAAAAAATTTATCAAACCACTCCAACTGCGAGCCCCATGAGAATCTCATAGATTCCAGCACCGATGTCCTCACGTAGCAGAAAACGAACAATTTACGAACCCGCAATGAACAATTTTCTTCTACTGACCTACATGCAACCCATGCCTACTCCATCTTTCAACACGGCATAGAACACATAGGAAATATCCCTTATCGATTCCCTACTAAGAAAGCTCCAAACAAAATTAGCCTTGAATTTTATATTACCAAAGGTATCTCTCAACCTTCTTTAAATAGTCGCATGAATCCCAAACAATTCGTCAGCATGTTCCAAACCGGTCACATTTTCCTCGAGGTTCCTCCATGTACGATTGTTCCACCATTATTTTCCAGACCCATATCTGTAAAAAAATTGCATTGATCTCATTAGGCACTATAAACCCCTGGCATCAAAGAATCCCTTTGAAGCCAATATCTAGCTCTGATACCAGTTGTTAGTAAATTTGCTGCATAACATAAATAATTACTAAGAGGAAAAAATAACCAACAACAACAATAAACACATAAACACAAATGTTTATCCAGGAAAACCCCAAATCAGGTGAAAAACCCAATCTAATAAGATCCCATGAGCATTGGCCAAAACCTTGGCCAATCTGACCAAGTGAGCCTTTACCACTCACCTCCAGGTCTTGCATTACAATGAAGTCCTTCCAGCCTTTTATAAGCTCCATTACATATAATACCATGGGAAAAATACTATGGGTGCACAATACCATGTGCCCCAAAACCATCACTATTTAACCTCATCATCTTTGACTCTATCCCGAGTGAAGTTTACTTAACACACATCCTCTGCTGACTTAAGATTTTTTGATAGAGCTTCCCAATTTATTTACAAATCATGCAAATGTTTCTTCATCCTAAAGTTTTTGAGGCATAAAATGCATTCATATCCATACCAGTTCTACTATTGAATCCTTCTTTTTAGGGCTGAACTTTTCTATCCAAAGTTTCAAATGAAAACCCTACTGAGTTGAAGAAGTAGGGATTGTCCTTGAAGACATGTTCTATATTCTCTATTCTTGCTATATGGATGTAAAAAATCCCTATGAGACAAAATATTCTTTGCCTTTACACTTCCATTGTGAATTTATCCACAAAATTAATGCTTTCTCTGAAATCTAAATCCCCATGAACTTCCCTATCACCACATGATCCTTCATGCACTATATGCCATTAGAAATTTTTCAGTGAGATAGCTTCATAACTAGGATTTTTAATTGCTTTTTCTAGGCAATCTCTAGGGCAATTATATACCATTTTGTTCAAAGATATGAATTGGATTGCACTTTCTTTCCTTTCTACTTCCATACTCAAAGCATTCAGGCTTCATTTTCCTGCATCATCCACTTCCTTCATCCTACTTGATTCCCTTAATAGTACAAGAATGTATCTTCATGTAGCATGTGAGACCCATGACTACCTCTACTTCCACCATTAATTCTCTATGAACCAATGATGTTGACCCTGCAAAACAACTCCACTAGAAAACCCTAAAGCTCTCGTTCCCACCATGGAGATTCACTACTTCGTTTTCTTAATCATGTTTGATCCATTGGAACTTAAGGTTCTTGGGAAATATTGTCCCCTAACTCCTTCACTCCCACCATGGATATTCACTACTTCATTTTATTAATCATGTTTGATCTAAAGGAACTTAAGGTTTTTGGGAAATCCTATCAGTAAGATAAAATATTACTTTTACCAACCTAAAATTGTAGATAATTACAGTTGTATCTCTACCTATATCAAGGAAAGAACAGTCATGAAAGTACAAAAGAATAAAAAATTAAGAAAAAACTAATAATATGTAATAAACAACCTATCATAAAATTTATACTTTAAACTCGCCACATCACCTTATAGCTAGGATTATGCGAGTGACCTTATAACTGGGAATTTGAGATGTATCTACTTAGGTGACTAGCTCCTCCAATCAATAGGTACACAATTAGATCTCCAACTCCCAATAGCTATGTTACCTTATAGCTAGGATTAGGAGTGCCCTTATGGCTAGTATTAGGAAAATGATACAAAAATGACAGTTATCTGAATAATGTGTTTCCCTTCCCCTAGTGTTTCCTTAATAATGTGGTTCCCGTAGTGTGATGAAAACTAATGACCTATCATTAGAGCCGAGGGCTTGGTGTAGTGATATCAAGTGAAGAGCCCTATACCATATTATAACAATCTAGACACGTATGATTGGCTTCTCCATTGAAATAGATTTATTTTCTTGACCTCATTGTCATTTTCTTCTTGATCTAGTTCACCTTGCTTCATTGAGAAATTTTCACTTGCTTCATTGATCATTAGCATAATCTAATCTCACATTGATATCATAACTTGTGCTCAAAGTATTATTTACCTATCAATGTGAAATGGTATTTTTCCATTGATAGGCCTTAGGATATTTCACTTTAGAATCATCTCATTTCTAATTGTATCTCACTTGGAGCATTTGATTTAACTTAGTATCTAATTTTCATTTTAGATCTCTCTAAAATTTACCTCCAAACATAAGCTTAGTTGATAGACATATAGGAAAACCTTCCCTAATTGTCATTCAATCTCCCTAAATTTCAATTTGGAACAAAGTTTAAAACTCGTGACCTCACATTTTTCTTGTGGTCAATTCCCTTGTAGGAACGAAGGCATACGGGTTGTATTGAAGTCCTAAGGGGGTATCGTTAATGATGCCTTAGCCTTCTCACTTAGCCTTCTTGCAACCACCTCACTCCTTACCAAGTTTAAGGACTTGACGGGAAGTCAAACTTTAGATTAGGAATTTAATTAAAATCTTGCAAGACCACTTGATCTCACACACTCAATCATAACATTGCTCTTTTGCATATAATTTGTTATTGTAAAATTTGGATTGAGAACTTATCATTCACTTGCAAACATTTCATTTAATATTATTGTACTTGTCTATTTAATTTCATGTGCTCATGTTAATGATACTTAGATGTTATATCATATTTGAGAAATATTCCTTTAAGTAAAAGTTGACTCTCTTGCAAGTTCTATTCCATCTTGTTGCTCATATCTCTAAGTTGTATATAATATTTTATCTTGATTCACTATCAATTGTCTTGCAGCTTGCTATTCTTGTAACTTGAAAGGCATATTTCATTGCAATCGTCATGATCCTTAACAAGTTTTTCCTTAGATATCTTCCATAGGGACCAACCCCCTTAGCTTAGATAGGAGAGATCTTAGACAGAGAGAGTTGGGAATAGTTGAAAACCCCTCCTCTTAAGGTTGCCACAAAACACACCTTGTGGGGTTGAGGACTTTTCCCACATTCCTAGGTGTGCAAATTTGTGGACAACATACATCAAGCTTATTTTATCAATTTGAATGTTGAATTTGAACAAAAAATGTTTCCCAATTGTGACCACTACCTATAGACTTCTTGCAAACAAGTCCTAAAAGTGGCATGGCAAGGTTTTGGCTAAAACTACTCTATCAATGAACATATTGTCTTCCATTTACAAATATTATTTAATGTACATCTTATCCAATGTAATCACACTCACTCCTCGAGATAAAGTTTGAAATCTCAAGTGCAATCTGAGTGAATCACAAGAGGGGGCCACTATCACCTCACCAACCCTCTTCTCACTTCAATTTTGGCTCTCCTCCAACTTAAGGGTGCTCTCCCTAGGTTAAGATTTCTAAGATTCAAGGCAGTGAATATCAATGTGATATGAAGAGTAAATTTAGCAAAATAGTTTTGAAAGAGTTTTAAAATATGAAATGTGAAGTGAGGACTAAAGCTAGTGTTTTTTCATTAGACATACCAGGTCAACCAGGTATCCCTTGAGAAGATAAAAATGGACACAGGCAAATGACTAAGGTTTTCCATTACTAACCTTATCATATCCTCCTATAGGGTGATGACTAAGGTTGTCCAATACTAACCCTAGAGGATGCTCCTATGACTTTTTATGAGCTCCAAGATAATTTCAAAAGAAGTTTCTCCACTAAAATTCTTCCTAGCATATATAAGATAGAATCTATCCAAGAAGAATATAAATAGATTGCATTCTCACCACTAGATAAACATATTTGTACTTAATGCATTCAACAAATAAATCCACAAGACTTAGAGAGACCACTTACTCAAGAAATAATTTCTCATCCATTAACCCTAGTCAAGAATCATCAAGAAAATGCAAAAATTCATCCAGAAACCATCTCCTCGATTAGGTGCATTAATCTACCATACATAGTACCAAATCCAAGACAAAATAACTTTAACAAATTTCAGACTTGGTAAGAAATATCTTCTCCAATCCAACAATGAGAAAATGAGAGGAAATGCATCTCTATTTATAGGGAGATTATCAACTTCCTTTTACAATAAAATATTAATTTATTGAATACAAGCCCTTAATATAGCTATAAAATCCTATTATAATAATTAGATTTCAAGGGTTTTGTTTTGTAATGTAGTGAGGGTTTGAAACTCACGGTAGTTAGGAGGAGACACCAAAAAAATCCAGCCCTATTAAGGGTTGATGTGGCCTAGACTTAGTGTGATCCTAAGGTAAGATTGACATATTAGATGGCCACGGGTCACAGTTTCTTAGAGCACAAGCTAGTCCCGCAAATATGGACATACTAGGAAAAAAAGGCCCCTAATGTAGCCTATGGAGGGTTGAAATACCGCTTAAGTCTTCACACTTAACGAAGTTACTAAACTAAATTACATAAAATAAGGGGCACTTAGGCCACATTTACAATTCTTTTACATCAGAAATCCCCATAGAGGGAGACACCCTCAATAGATAAGGACTTGAGAGTGGATCATCCAACCTCCAAGGCCCTTCAAGGGTGCAATGTTTAGCCTCCAAAGGTCCTTTAAAGCATAGATTCTCCATAAAGTATGCATACCTAACTTCAAAGTGCCCTCCAAGTGATCTAAAAATGAGATCTTATATTAATATTAAGGTATTACAGACTCATATGCAGGATTTGCTTATATTACTTAGTGCAACGGATCGAAAAGATTATGAATAATATAGACAATGAGCAGTTAGAGAAACAAAATAGACACACACACATAACACAACAAATAATCAAGGAGTTCACCCAAAACTCTTGGGATACATCTATTTGTCTAGCTTTCAGTGGTGACCTCTCTATTATGTCTTCAAGAGCAAATTTTTTACAAATGTGAGCTCAAATTGAGTCTCAACACAACAGGAACAAACAATAGGGTTGTGCTTGAACCCCTCAAGTCTTTCTAAGTACACAGACTCACCCTCTCGCTCTCTATCTTTGTTTTCCCTCTTTGTTAGCACTGCCTGCCTCTGCCTCTATCATTCATGTCTTTTAATCCAATCGGCGCTTGGCTGTTCATTTCCACATTTCAAGCTTTCTATCTCCCTACCTCTGTCCGCTCAAATCCCCTCTAAGTGTTAAACAATCATTCTTAAATTTCTCCAAGTATGGTGGCCACCTGTTTTGCAATGGAAGGGACCATTGATGCATTGAAATTCCAAAAATATATTTTCTCTATTTACACAGAGAAATACACAGAAATGTTGTAAAATCTGCCATACTGCCATTTATGAGACATCAAAAAATTATCAATTTCACCCTGGACTCCATTGGGTCCGCCTTTATATCGTTATCGCAAGTCGTTAGTCATGGTTTCCTTCATATTTGGGTTTATAGCGAGAAACCCCAAATACACAAAAAAAAATCTGACAAAATCGCTTCATATCGGACTTAAAATATTATCGTATCGCATTCATAAACCCTTTCGAGTTTGGCCATATCGCATGTTGCATATCCCTTTTGACTTCAATCACCGATTACACTGATTAGCCTTATCAGTTATTGGCACATCACTATCACATGGTCACTGGCCTCTTGGCATCACCCCTTACACAGTTGCGATGTGATATATCACAATCGCATATCACCAATCCTTCAAACCGCGGGTAAATCCTTTTGTACGTATATTAGTGATGCGATAGCATGGATAAATCCGGGCCGTTGTTCTGCGCGCTTGATCAGCGAATCTCATTTAATCATGATTCCCATAAGGCCTCCTCTGATTAACTCCACTTGCTTCCTCCGCTTGCGATATGCCAATTAGATCTGGACTGTTGATCAGCCAGATCCGACGGCTCCTGTGCATTGTTGTTTTAGCCTTCAATAGTCTCTGTTTTCACCACTTCTATGTGTTTTTCTCGTCCGACAGTGTTTTTTGCCATTCTCGATGGTTTATCCTTTGTGATGGTGTTTAAGTATTGAAATACTTATATGGTTTCAGGATCCATTTGGATCATGCCTTCCCACTAAAAAGCTTTTGGACCACCAAAAGTTGGTTTTTAAGCATCGCTCAAGTGAGGATACAGCTTCCTCACTTGCCCAATTCCTATCCATCATGCACTACTTGGTTTTGAACCTTTAATTCTGATCCTTTCGTACTCAACATCCCCTCTATGCATAGTTCTCACCTTCCTGTCTAGAACTATATCTTCCTGCGACTCATTGATATATTCAGGCAACAGATCATCAATAGAAGGCAACTGACTTTGCTCTTCAGGATCTTCAATAATTAAAGGTTCATACAGTCTCAAGTTCTCTGCATTAACCATTGAATAAATATGCATATAAGCTGGCAAATCAAGGCGAAAAGCATTTTCACCAATTTTCTCAAGTATCTTGAAAGGCCCATACCTTATTGGTTTCAACTTCTTACCTTCACCTTGCATTCTGTCTTTGCTGATGTACAGCCAAACTTGATCACCAACTTGGAAGCTATGCTCAATTCAATGTTTGTCATTCCTTTCCTTGTACTTGGCCTGAATTCTTTCTAGCTATTCCCGCACTGCCTAGTGAATTTCTTAGATCTGTTCAATGAACTTGGTTGCTTTGTCCACATCAATGTGTCAAGCAACTGCTATGTCTTTACTAAAGACAAAATCCAAGGGAGACTTTGGTATAAAACCAAAACAATTCTCAAAAGGATATCTCTGAGTAGAAGAGTGCTAGGCACGGTTGTAAGCATGTTGCACATAACACAAATGTTCATCCCAAAGCTTGGGATGCTTGTTGCAATAGCCTTTGAGCAAATGGATCACTTTCCTTTTGGCCACCTCTATTTGACCATCTATTTTTGGATGAAATGTTGTGCTCGTCTTCAATCTAGTATCCATCAACTCCCATAGACTTGACCAAAACTTCCCAACAAATTGGGAATCTCGATCAGATACAATAGAAGTGGGTAACCCAAAATGAACCCATACATGTTGAAAGAACAACTTCGTTGTTTGTTCAGTTGTAACCTGCTTGTTACAAGGTATCAAAATACACATTTTACTAAACCTATCCACAATAACATACAAATAGTCATGATCTTTTCTAGATTTTGGCAACCCCCCAACAAAGTCCATGGAAGCACTTTCCCAAGGACAAGAAGGAAATGGAAGTGGGGTGTACAAGTCTAATTTTCTATGACTGGGCTTGCTTTTAGCACACACTGTACACACTTTAATATATCTAGAAAATGTTTCACGCATTCTTGACCAATAACAGAAGCTTTGCAACTGTGTTGTTTTACTTACACCAAAATACCCTGATATGAGAGAAGTATGTGCTTCTCGCATTATCTTAACTCTTCCATTTTGTGGAATGCATAACTTTCCCAAATGATATAAGAGTTGGTCCTTAACATAATAATTCAATTCTTCTACTTTCTTGCCATGACTTAAAGTTGCATATACATCTTTAAAATCTACATCTTGAGCATATTGTTCAATGTAACTTTCATGCATTACTGAGTTATGCTTAAGTATAGTAGATGCATGTCTGGTTGGTCTTGATAGCATATCTGCAACCTTATTGTGTATGCCTTTCTTATATCTGATGACAAGATAAAATTGTTGTAGGAAACCCATCCACCTATAATGCCTTGATTGCTGCAACTTAGTTTGTGAGTGAAAATATTGAAGTGGTTGATGATCTGTATGCATAATTGTTTCTTTGCCCATTAGGTAATGTTTCCACTTTTTCACACTCTGCACTAATGCATACAATTCTTTATCATATGTGGGATAATTAACTACTGCAGAATTAAATGTCTTAGAATGATAGCATATGGGTTTACTGTGTTGCATCAACACTGCTGCCATAGCATAATCACTAGCATCTGTTTCAATCTCAAATGTACATTGAAGATCTGGCAATGCTAGTATTGTTGCTGTACTAATTTTTTCTTTAAGGTGTCGAAGGCTTTCTGCTGTTTTCCTCCCCACTGAAACACCTTGTTGAATCCTATTAAAGCATGTAATGGAGCTGCAATCAAAGAAAAGTTAGCAATATACTTTCTCCAATATTGTGTTGCTCCTAGGAAACTCCTAACTTCTGTAGAAGATTTGGGTTTGATCCAGTTCACAACGACTTCAACCTTAGATGGATCTATCTTCAATTCACCACCCCCTACAATATGACCCAAATAATTTAAAGATGTTTTTCCAAATTCACATTTTGACAACTTCACATAGATATTTTCTCTTTTTAAAACATCTAAAGTCTGCTTTACATGCTTCAAATGGCCTTCCTATGTTTTACTCGAAACAAAATGTCATCTAAATACGCAATTACAAAATCATCAATAAAAGGTCTAAATACATCGTTCATAACTCTCATGAAAGTGGCAGGAGCATTAGTTAAGCCAAAAGGCATAACCAGCCATTCATATAGCCCTTGCTTTGTTTTGAAAGCAGTCTTCCATGCATCTTGTTCTGCTACTCTGACGTGATGATAGCCACTACGCAAGTCCAACTTGGAAAAGTAAGTTGCTTCTTTCACCTGATCTAATAGATCATCAATGTGAGGAAGGGGATAACGATTCTTGATCGTTATTTTATTCAGTGCTCTGTAATCAATGCAAATCCTCCACGAACAATCTTTCTTCCTCACCAACACGATTCGAGATCCACATGGTGATGTGCTTGGTCTTATGAACCCTTTTTTGAGTAGCTCTTCTACCTGCTTCTTGATCTCTGCATTCTCTAAAGCAGGTAACCTGTACATTCTGATGTTAGGCAATGGAGCAACTTGTTGCAAATGAATATCATGTACTATTTCCCTTTTGGGTGGCAGACCTTTAGGCCCTTGAAATAGGATATCATATTCTGAAACAACTTTTTCTAAATCAACTTTCTGTTTAGCATCACAACCTTCAAATATATTGGTTTTATCAGGGTTCTTTTCCTTTATAGCCATTAGTAAAAATTGCTTGCATGAATTTACAATTCATTTCATTTGCCCTAAGTTTACAAGAGTATAATTATTTTTGACTAATGAGCTCTTACAATATATTCTATTCCATCTCTGGTGAGTTGATACTTATTTTTAGCTCTATAGAAAATGGCTTTTCTATCATACAAGTAGGACTTCCTAAAACAATACCACATATATATAAGGGAATTATATCTAACTCAACCTCATCTACAAATGTTGACCCAATGGCAAGCCTAAGTTTACATTGTCTAGTCACTTGTAGCTTTGCTTTATCACATACCCAACCTAATGGATATGGCTTCTTATGAGGTGTGGTAAGTAATCCCAACTTCTTTACAATTTCTTCAGAAAACAAGTTTACTTTTGATCCACTATCAAATAAAGTATCAATCTTTTGATGCTTGGAAATAACTCTAATATGAAAAGCTCATGCCTTTTCCTCTCATTTTCTTCATTATCAATAGATTGTGCAGAATTACTAGTAGATGCTTCAGAATTTTTACCTTTTATACCTATGGTTGTGACTGTTGTTTTGTCACCTGAGTCTAACCCCAAATATTTTTGAATAGCAGCAACAGTCTTCTTCTTTTTGCCATCGAACTTCTTGGGTTTCAGCTCCGGATGCAAAGACCAGCAATGTGCATCATCATGTCCATCCTTCTTGCAATGAAGGTTTGTCTTTTTGTACATCGTTTGCCTTCCTCTCTTTCCATCTCAGCGTCTTATTTTCCTTGTTCTTGCTTGCAGTGGGTTTTGATGATCCCCCAATCTTTGGGTTCACATTCTTGCCTCTAGCCTCTAGATGTGTAGCCTGAACTAATACATCATCTAGGCTAGTGGGGTTAAACATGAGAATGGTGTGCCTCAAATAGCTACACATACCACCTATATACTTCAACAAAGTTTCAGGTGAGTCTAGAGAAATGCCTAGATTTAAAGCTCTTTTTCTAAATTCCTGGGTATAACTTTGTACACTTTGCCCCTTTAATTGGTGAAGAGTTTGCCAACTCATCATTGCTTGCTGCATATAAGCTAGTGGATAGAATTTTTTTAGTGGCGGAAACAAATTCACTCCATGTAGAAAGAATTTTACCATGCTTCTTCAAATCAGCTTGTGTCCTGCCTTCCCACCACACTAGGGCAGTTCCTCCAAGGCGAACGCTGGCTAGCTTAATCTTTCTCCTTTCTGAATCAATGTTCTACACCCTGCAATATACATCAATATGTCTAATCCAGTTATCTAGCTTTTCTGCATTTAATTCCCCATCATAAATTGGAAAATCAAATTTTACATCTAATTTAATCACATAAGTCTTCTTCTTTTTCTTCTCAGGGCTAGGAGATGAAGAGGATGAAGGAGATGGTGGAGGAGATGATGGAGGAGATGATGGAGGAGGCTTTTCCCCTTTCCCTTTTCCCTCTGGAGGGGCATCTAGAGAAGGCTCCTCAGCTCCTTTGTCTTGCTTGGGTGTTGAGGTGCTTTCACCTCTACCCTTCTTGAATTCTTGATACATCTCTTCCACCATGGCCCTCATGGCCATAAAACTGTCCATGAACTGAGATTCTGATTCCATATGAGTTTCTTCTGCCATTCTCCTCCTAGGATAGACTCTTCCTATTTCTGGGTTGGCCTCAACAAGTTCTCCTTTTCCCAGTTTGAGCTTTGACCTAGTTAGCATTAAAAAAAAATCCAACACAAGCTTGTCTAACCGTAACAAACCAAAAACCAAAAGCTCTGATACCACTTGATCTGAAAATGAAGATCTTAGATTACTTTTAAGGTATTATAGACTCATGTGCATGGATTTTTCTATATTACTTAGTGCAACGGATCGATAAGATTGCGAATAATATAGACAATTGAGCAGTTAGAGAAACATAATAGACAATACACATAACACAACAAATTTAATATGGAGTTCACCCAAAACTCTTGGGCTACATCTCCTGGTCCAGCCTTCAGTGGTGACCTCTCTATTATGTCTTTAAGAGCATAGTTTTACAAAATGTGAGCTCAAATTGAGTCTCAACACAACAGATGCAAAGCAACAGGAGTTTTGCTTGAATCCCTCAAGCCTCTTTGAGTACATAGACTCTTTCTTTCACTCTCTGTCTCTGTTTTCACTCTGTCTCAATACTGCTTCCCTCTGTCTCTGTTTTCACTCTGTCTCAATACTGCTTCCCTCTGTCTCTATCAATCTGTGGCTTTAAAGCCAATCGACGTTGTCTGTTCGTTTCCCCTTCTCAGGCTCTCTGGCTCCCGACTTCTATCCGCTCGAATCCCCTTCTGAGTGTTAGCAATCATGGCATAACGTCTTCAGGGAAGGTGGCCACCTGTTCTGCAACAAAAAGGACCATCGGGCCTTTGAAATCCCCAAAAATAGTGTTCTCTATTTACATAGAGAAACACTGTAAACACGAGAAAAATCTGCCAAATCACTGTATATTGGACTTCAAATATTATGAATTATGCCTTATATTCCATTGGGTCCACCTTTACATTGCTATCGCATGTCGCCAATGCTTGTTCCGTGATTTCCCTTTGTATTTGAAAAATACATTAAAACACTGAAAATATCGAAAAATGGCTTTATGGTGGACTTGAAATGTTATATATTTGCATTCATAAACCCTTTCAGGTCCGGTTTCATAGCATTGGCGCATTCCCTTCGTATTTCATTTTTTTAATGAAAAACGCAAAATATATAGGAAAAGCCCTATTACTGGATCTCAAAATATATCAAATATCGTTCATAACCCCGTCAGGTCCCGCTATCACAAGTCATATGTATCGGCCCCGCTCCTTTGTAATGCTCTGACGCAATATTGTGATGCGATTAATCGCAATCGCATATCGCATAGACCCCTAGGCCGTTGGTGAGCTCTCCTTTGTATTTGTTGATTGCGATATCCTGAGTTAACCTGGGTCGTCGATCTGCGCGCTTGATCGACGGTCCTTGTTGACCCGCACTGATTGCGATCGCAACTGTCATATGGTCGCCCCCCAATAGCCTCTGCCTACCATCGCCGATTGCGATATGTCGATCGGATCTGGACTGTTGATCAGCCAGATCTGACGGCTCTTGTGCAAAGTTGTTTTGACCTTCGATACGCTCTATTTCCACTGTTTCCTTGTGTTTTTCACTCCCAATAGTGTAATCTGCCATTTTTAAAGGTTCTTCTTATGCGATAGTTTTGATATTTAGAAGACTTAGAGGGTATTTTGGATCCATTTTGGATCATCTGCTGCTGATTTCATTTACAAGGAATTGTTTTGCAGAGATCTTCTTCAAGTATGTCTCCTTAACTGCTCAGACTTTGCTACCAATTTCATTTACAGGGAATTGTTTTGCAGAGATATTCTTCAAGTTTGTCTCCTTAACCACTCGGACTTTGCCACTGATTCCATCTACAATACCACAGGAAATTGTTTTGTAGAGATCTTTTGTACGTGAGTATGATGATCCATCTCTTATAATGAAAACGTGAATGTGCTTATGAACCTCAATCCAACTGCATCCAGGCTTATTTTTAATCTTTTTGTCCTTCATCAATTTCCTTATCCTTTCGATACCATCCCATCTGCCAGCTACAACATAGGTATTTGATAGCGGAACATAAGTCATAGCATTTCTAGGGTCCAAATCATATAAACATTCAACAACACTTTCACCTAACTCTACATTGTTATGGATTCTACATGCACCAAGTCTATGGCCTCTTCTGCAAGTCATGGTCTATTTTTCCATCTTGTCTCAGTCTGTGGCCTATTATGCCCTAAGGCTCCCACATGATTCTTGTGGCCTCTACTGCTTCATGACTCTCTTACATCTGTTTCACATTTTCTAACAGATGCACAGTTCTCAAGTTGTATTTTCATGCTCAAATCTGCTATCATTTTCTATGTCTATGCACCCAATTTTATGGACTTTCCAATCTCACATTGCAATGCCACAATCAACTCCCAGAAACATGTGCCTCATGTATCTTCTCTCTCACAAAGTCAAGAAATTCCAGTCTCCAAAAATAGATGTGATATATTGCAAAGGCAGCAGGATAACAGGCCAACATTGTCACCCTTTTCTGTCCATCAAAAATAACATGAGGCCAACCCATTGGGTTTTGACAAGAATCTGACAACAGTTCATTTTGTTTGAAAAAACTGCAATTATTAGATGGGTAGCTTGCATAATGCAGGTGTAGTACGACTTTCTGAGGCCGCTCTTTCCATCTGCGCGATCATAGACTTGAGCGTTAAAAATAAAAATAAAAAACCTCCCCCTGTCTTTTCAAGCTCGGTAAGAACTGCAACAAGATCAATTTTCAGCAGCCTGGAGACATGGACTTTCATAAAGTTCCACAAGCATGTTGGATCATTTTTTTTATTCTTTTGATCTCCTGAATGACAAATAATGCCTCCTTTCCTATTAATTTTCTGCTCCTCCATAAAGACCCTCTTGGCCTTCCATCTGACATCACCCTGCTGCATTCCGCAACACACTATTCTGATTGGGTTTTTGCAGCTCAATACTGTCTTTGATTGAGGAATTCCAAAACCCCATCTACATTTGACAAAATGGTGTTTGAACATGGGCCTCTTCTAAGCTTCCACATTTTGTATACAGGTCTACTAGAGCATTTGATACAAAGATATCAGACTGTAATTGGACTCTAATTATTTCTTCGTGAATATCTTAGCTTGTTTCAAAGTTGTGAGTTTGTCGCAGGCAGAAAGAACACTAACAATGTCTTCGATTCCAGCTTCACAGAGACATTCTACATTTGTCTATAAAGCTCTGAGATTCTACACTATGTCCATTTTGAGCATGTCCTGCAATCACTGTTGTCCACGATTCAGTGTTTCTCTCCGACATATCCTAGAAAAGCTTTAGAGCCTCATTAGCATGCCCATTCTATTCACAACTTGTAATCATACTCATCCAGGATACTACATCTTGTTGCAACATTTTGTCAAACACATTTCATGCATTCCTTATACTCCCACACTTTTCATAAATATCTACAAGGGCATTCCTCACGAACATATCAGACTAAAATCCCCTCCTAGTTATTTCTTCGCGGATCTCCATTCCCTACTCTAGTGCTGTCAACTTTGCCCATGCTAGAGGAACAATTGCCAGAGTAAAATGATTGGGTTGAGTTCCCGTTCTCTGCATCCTCCAAAACAATCCCAAAGCGTTCTCAGCCTACCCATCACTGACGTAAGGCGACATCATGGAGGTCCATGAAATCACATTTTTTTCACACATTTCCTCAAACACTTTACAAGCAGCCATTAGACTTCCACACTTGGCATATGCGTTAATAATGGTATTTAGAACAATTTTATCTACAACGAATCCCCTGGAACACATTTGAGCATGTACTAATCTTCCCTCTGACAATGATCTCTTCTTAATACAGCTCTGCAAGAAGCATACATAAGTCGAAGACTCTATAGGGAGGTTGGTAGCATGCAAAACTCAAACAACCTCCTTCAATTTCCCCTGTGTAAATAGAGCTCTTATGTCCTCATTACAGTAGGAATTGTTATATTTTTCAACTGCAACAACAGTCACTATCATTCTAATCTGAAGCTGAAGAATTATGCCAATACGCAATACCATGGTGTTCCTTTGGTTTCTTATTGGCAGTAACTTCACCATCGTTGTTGCGCAACCCAATCTAGGTGACGTCTATAAATCCCATAACAAAGTTAGATGAAGGGCTAAAGAGAAATGAGGATGTCTCATAACGATCCTAGAATTAGTGTGTCGTGGACGGGGATTTAAAAACACACACACACACACACACACACACATACACACACACACACGCACACACACACACACACACACACACACACATATATATATATATATATGTATGAAACTCCCACAGTACTCATGGTATCAATTCCAGGAGTTTGTATGACAGAATTTCTTAGTTTGCCCTTAGGTGTGTTCAAAAATTTGAAGTGATTCTACTATATCTTCGTAGTTTACGAATTTCACATGAAATCATGTACAAGGCAATCACACTTTTGAAAAAAAATGAAGTAGATTTTCTTTAGATTATTTTACTTGTGATTAGCATAATTATATAATATTTTATATATATGGTTTACTTTAAACTTAAATGAAATTCCAAATGGAGTGCAACTTCCGCTCCTAAAAACCACAACACAATATTTATCATGGCTCCACGTGCTCTTGGATCAAGATTAGACACCCATAAAATCGATTTATGGGCTCTCTTTGAGGAGAGGCTGTTCCAACTCCCTTCTCTGTGGTCTACCTCCTAATGATTCTATGAGTTTAAAGAAATTTTTAGGTTGTTCAAAAGAAAATTGCACATCTATCCCGAAACTACCTATACACTTGTCAATGTTTACAAAGGCCTATTTGGCCAACTCCTCAAAACATCCTAACAACTTGATAATCTGAACTCCTCAAGAATGAGGGCACTATGCCCTATTACAAATTCATATCTCCTTTTGGGGCCTAGTTATAATAATGTGCTTAAAAATGGAAGGTTAGTGATTATGTGAATGCTTGAAACATATAAAATGGATTTAGTATGATTATTTAGTGTTGTAGCTCTGATACCAATTGTTGTATATATGACCCAGAATATATGAGAATATAACAATTATACCCAAGAAATAAGAAGATAGAAATAGATAGAAATGATTCACTTTATTGATATCAAACCCTTAATGTAGGGCAACACCATACATTCACTCCTTAAGGAAGGAGAACACTCCACAAGCCATATGCTTGCTCATACAATAATTCTTGACACTATATCTTCACGTGGAGTCTCTAGCCTCTATATAGGCCTCATACATACAATACCATGGATCATTACCATGGTTCCCTCATACCATCCACTAATACCATGGGCCCATTACATTATTACTAACTACTTGTGGTCCCTTACATAATATGGGTTAACCACCTTATTTATTACTATGGCCCATCCCATTATTATATTATTACCTTGGGTACCTCCCTTGGTACCCCATATTATCCCCCCTAGGTATATAACATTTAGGGATACCTAAGGATACTTAAGGGTGACTAGCAGTGTGTGGTAGCACTTGCTTAGATGACAATGGGGGATAATTTAGTAAGAACCACGGTTATCATCTTTGTATTAGAAATAGTCGTTTACAAAGTGTAACAAAAAGGGAAAACTTGCATCTATCATTATGCAAACTATGTGTGAGACGAGTGAGAACTGAGAAGGCCCTATGTTGTGCTAATAAGTCTTAGGTATTGTTCAGATTTTGAACAATTCGAAATGGTGAGGACGCGAAGAAACCAAGGAATTGGAGAGTCGTCACAAGGACCTCTTACAAATAACCCATTATCTTCACCAGAATTGACTCTCATCTTGCGTTCCCTAGAAGCAATTAATGAGACCTTAAGGGAGGTGCCAAACAAATGAAGTGGAAGGAGAACACCCTCCATCAGGGTTGGGGAAT
The DNA here is from genome assembly GCA_000404065.3 of Pinus taeda. Lineage (NCBI taxonomy): Eukaryota > Viridiplantae > Streptophyta > Pinopsida > Pinales > Pinaceae > Pinus > Pinus taeda. The sequence continues at coordinate 577,919 of APFE031301821.1, forward strand.
CCCGAGGGATCTAAAGACTATGATAGAGGGCCTCCAATTGAGGACATTACTAGGGAGCTCCAGAAGATTACACTCCCAGAGTTTTTAGGAGGTCGTGCCAACGAGCGTGCAGAAGCCTGGTTAGAGGGAATGAGAAGGTGCTTCACACTAAGGGATTACAATTCCAATTCCAAAGCCAAAATAGCAATATTCCAACTGAGAGATAATGCTTTGAATTGGTGGGGTAACTTGGAGCGTCAACTGCACCTCACTCCAGACACAGTTACTTGGGAATTATTTGAGGAGAGATTCAGGAAAAAGTACCTGCCAGCGTATTATGAAGAATAGCAGGTAGGAGCCTTCCATGCCCTAGTACAGCGGGGTCGTACAATAGAAGAATATGAAATTCAATTCATGGAATTGATCAAGTATATCTCCTACATGGATACTGACCAAGGCCAAGCGAATCATTTTATTTATGGATTAAACCCTAAGATTAGGGCAATGGTGTGGATGTGGAAACCATCCTCAATTGTTGAAGTTGTAGAACAGGCCTGTTATGTTGAAGAACACTTGGACTTAAAGGGAAGAGATAGAGCCATCTTTCCACACCAAACAGGGTTTATGGGGAAGGCCCCTCACAATTCCCAAGGGGAGGAAGTTTGAGGCCACCACCATATGGAAACAGGGTTATACCTAGAACACCAATAGTAGGGATTTCAATGGTCTCTAGTGCAGCTTCACCCATAGCTTCAAGAGCGCGTACAAATCAAAGTCATATGCAAGGAGCAACGAGTGGGGGCAGGGGTCCTAGGGGAAGAAACTCTTTCCAAATAACTCCACCGCATTCGGTTCAAGTTCCACCACGCATCACTTGTTGAGGTTGCAGAGGACCTCATTACTAGCAGGCCTGCCCTGAGTTACAAACTAGTAACAACGAGAGAGAAGGAAAAGAACCAGCGGGGGGAGCAAGTAGCCACCACCAAATCTATGCAGCAGTTGACAATTAGAAAGTTGAACACCAATCTGCCATGGTAGAAACCTTAGGTATGATAAACAAAGTAAAAGTTAAAATTTTGTTTGATTCTGGTGCTACATATAGTTTCATTTCACCAATTTCATTGGAAAAATGTGGGTTGGCAGCCTATGAGCACGATGACTTTAACAAGTTGAGATGGCTTCTGGGATAAAACAAGTAGAGGGCCTAGTGTTGACCAATGTCAGGTAAACCTTGGGGTGTGTATGACTAAGTTGAAGGCATACATCACAACATTGGGGATGTATGATGTAATTATTGGAATGGACTGGCTAGAATCTCATCAAGCTTTAGTAGACTGTTTCAAGAAGAAAGTGATATGTTTAGATGATGAAGGTAAGCCAATTGAGATTTTTGGAATCAAGAGGGGAGTGTCACTATGATTCATATCCATGATGAAGGTAAAACATTGTCTCAGACAAGGTTGCAAACTATAGTTGGTCGAGGCTACACAGTGACTAGAAAGGACCTTCCCTAGATCAACATCCAGTTTTGTCAGAATTCAAGGATGTTTTTCCAAAGGAATTGCCTAGATTACCTCCTGTAAGAGAGATTGATTTCACAATTGACCTAAAACCAGGTGCAAAACCAATATCTAAGACACCCTATAGGATGAAAACCCCAAAACTTTGTGAGTTGCAGATGCAGTTAAAAGAGCTCTTAGACTTGGGATTTATCAGACCTAGTATTTCACCTTGTGGTGCACCAGCGATTTTTGTCAAGAAGAAGGATGGTTCCTTGTGGCTGTGCATAGATTATAGAGACTTAAATGGAGCCACGATAAAGAATAGGTACCCGATACCTCGAGTAGATGACCGATTTGATAAAATGAAGGGATCAACGGTCTTCTCAAAGATCGATCTACTGTCTAGGTACCAAAAATTGAGGATTAAGGAGGAGGACATCTCAAAAATTTCATTTTGAACTCAGTTTGGGCACTATGAGTTCGTAGTTGTTCCATTTGGTTTAACCAATGCACCAATAATATTCATGAGCCTCATGAATGGTGTGTTCAGGAAGTACTTGGACCAATTTGTGCAAGTCTTCCTCGACAACATTCTTGTGTATTCCAAGAGTGAAAAAGAGCATGAAAAGACCTAAGGGTGGTATTGAATTTCTTAAGGGAAAATCAATTGTATGGGAAATTGTCAAAATGTTCCTTCTTTCAAAATAAGATTCATTACCTTGGGCACATCATTTCAGAGGAAGGGATTTCAGTTGACCCAGAAAAGGTGAAGGCCATAATGGATTGGCCAGTACCAAAAAATGCCCATGAGGTACGTAGTTTTATGGTGTTAATAGGGTATTATTGTAGGTTTGTGGAAGGGTTTTCAAATATTACAAAACCCATCACCACATTACAATGAAAGGGGGTCAGGTATGAATGGGCAACTGAATGTGACACTTCATTCATAGAACTAAAAAGGTTACTAACTAGGGCACCGATCCTTCAAGTACCAGATATGGGAAAAGACTTCACTATTTGTACCGATGCTTCGGCACAAGGATTGGGTGTAGTATTGATGCAAGAAGGAAGAGTAATCGCTTACGCATCTAGAAAATTGAAGAAACATGAAGAGTTATATGCAACCCATGACTTAGAATTGGCAGCAATAATGTTAGCCTTGAAGCTGTGGAGACGCTACCTCATTGGGAGAAGATTTGAGTTAAGAACAGATCATCAAAGCTTGAAGCATCTCTTCACTCCAAGGGATTTGAAAGCCAGACAAAGGTGGTGGAGTGGATTCATGAGTGAGCATGATTTTGAAATCTCATACATCAAGGGAAAGGAGAACATAGTGGCAGATGCACTAAGCAGGAGGCCATGAACCTTCTCCCTAATAGCCTTAAAGGTAAATTTAAGGGAGCGTGTATTGGAGAAACTATTTGAAGATAGTTGGTATCTAAAATTCATATCAGCCATCCAAAATGGGAAACAGATAGAACCAAAGTTTGAGGGATATGTCCTTGAACCAGATGGACTATTGAGATTCCAAGGGAGAATGTACGTACCTAAGGAAGGGGGGTTAATAAAAACCATCCTCGAAGAATCTCATAGAGCACTCTATTATGCACATCTTGGGGTAAAGAAGATGTACACAGACACAAAGAAACTCTTCTTTTGGCCAGGCATGAAGCACGACATAGTCCAGTTTGTAGCCAAATGTCTTAAATGTCAGCGAGTGAAGGTTGATCATCGCTATCCAGTAAGACTCCTACAACCACATGATATCCCTACAGCTAAATGGGAGGCAATTTCCATGGATTTTGTGGTGGGTTTGCCACTCAGTTCACAGAGGCACAATGCTATATTGGTTATAGTTGATAAATTGACCAAAAGTGCTCATTTCATCCTAGTGAGAGACACTTACGATGTTACAAATGTGGCGCGAGTGTTTGTAAATGAATTTATTCGACTACATGGGTTGCCCACAAAGATCATTTCTGATAGAGACTCCTGATTTACATCTAGGTTTTGGACAAGTTTGCAGTCAGCACTAGGTACTCAGTTGAACCTAAGCATTGCATATCATCCAGAAACATATGGGTAGACTAAAAGAGTAAATCAGGTTCTGAAGGACATGCTTAGGATGTACATCATGGATAATCAGACTCAGTGGGAAAGGTACTTACAATTGGTAGAGTTTTCCTATAATAACAGCTACCACAGTTCAATCGGGATGCCTCCTTATCAAGTTTTATATGGAAGGCCATATAGGACGCCACTGAGTTGGAAAAAGTTGGAGGACCAAGTAATAGTTGGCCCTGAATTAGTTCAAGAAATGGAGGAATAGGTAAAGCAAGGTTGACAAATGCTAAAGGAATCACAAGATAGACAAAATAGTTATGATGATTCACACAAGATTGATTGTAGTTATGAAGTAGGGGGCCAAGTTTTTATTCATATTCGGCCCAAAAAAAGCACCATTAGGTTTGGGAAGGGGACGAAATTGTCACCTCGGTTCGTAGGACCTTTTAGGATCAAGGAGAAGATTGGATCAGTTGTCTATCGTCTTGTACTGCCACCCCATTTGCATAAAACTCATGAAGTTTTACACGTATCTATTTTACGACATTATGTTTCTGGTGAATCTCACAAATTGGATTGGAGGGAATTGCAAGTCTCGGACATGGGAACCGTAGTTGTCGAACCATTACGCATATTGGACCATAGGGTTCGACAGCTCAGACGTCACATGGTGGACCAAGTTAAGGTCTAGTGGAACAAGTATAGCCCAGGATTTGCTACCTGGGAGGATGCAGAGACTATACGTCGTGACTACCCCTCACTTTTTGAGCATCTGTGATGCCCATTTTTGACTTAGACAGCTACCTATGTTAAGGTTCTATTTTGCAGTTCCATGTTATTTATTTATGAATGTTATGTAATATTTATGCATTTGGTTGAACACGTGAAACTACTTAGGTTTGATTTTGATGATGAAAATGTTTGATGTATGACCTAATGTATGACTTACTTGGTGATGATTTATCTAGTGCATGACTTATCAGAGCTATTGTTGTTTCATGTATGGCTTAAGTGGATATGATTTATCTAATGAATGACTTAGTGAAATTATGATTTGTTTCCAGTATGAACTACAAAATTGACATGTGGATACTAGACTTAATAATATGATGATTTTATGTCTTGTTGTTATATAAATGCATGAATAAGAGCTAACCCATAGGGGGGGGAGAGAACTATATGATAGCCAAGATCTACTCTTCCATTGAGGGAAGGTCGAGACATCTCATGGGGAAGGTATAATGCACATTGTTCTATTACATTTGGTATCTGCTTGATATGCACTCTTATGACATGAGTAAAATGCAAATGACAGGTGGCGAGACTACCTAACTGGATTATTCGATGACAAGTCCAACCAACACTGTAGTGTGGTCCGTATTAGGGTGTTGACCCTAGTTATCAGGAGGGGTGGAGACATTTCCCACCGTGTATCCTCCAAAACCTAGAATCGTGGGAGGGCAGTGGTTTACACGTTCCCCTAAACGTGTGATGATGATTTCCAGTTGCCTACTGGGGAAGTTAGGTCAATGTAGTTGATGCTTCTGCCATGTTGGTTTTATCAATGGTTAGATTGGTATAGCCGATGCCACCAGATATAACAGCAGAGGATGGATAAGGTGGGAACGAAAGTAGGTCAGGATGGACAGGAGGATATAGATCAGTTAGAGACTTCTGATGGGAAGTAATGTCATTGTCTGACTTATCAATTTTACTACCATAACTCTCTCTATTTTATTATGCCTTTGAACTCCTTGTATATTTTCACTCTATCTTTGGGACGAAGTTTTCTGAAGGAGGGGTGAATGTAATGCCCCACTTAATCTTATCATGAAAATTTTATTAATGTTTACATTACCTGAAAATATTGAGAAATATTGGTGAATACCTTCATTGGGAACTATAAATTTATTTACTAATATAAAATTCATTATTGCTATTATTCAAATTCCAAACTTGTCTTCTCAAATTTAATCTTGGGTAGGATATGGTCTCCTTCCATTATTTTAAATTATATATATATAATATATATATATATATATATAATATATAATATTAATATATATTTCATCTCACATTCCCAAATGTACTCTCAAATTTACTTGGGAGAAGACATGGTCCTCTCCATTTAATTACCAATATATATATTCATCTCACATTCCTAAATGTACTCTCACATTTACTTGGGAGAAAACATGGTCCTCTCCAACTAATTACCAATATATATATTCATCTCACATTCCCAAATGTACTCTCAGATTTACTCGGGAGGAGACATGGTCCTCTCCATTTAATTACCAATATATATTCATCTCGCATTCCCAAATGTACTCTCACATTTACTTGGGAGAAGACATGGTCCTCTCTCACTAATTACCAATATATATATTCATCTCACATTCCCAATTGTACTCTTAGATTTACTTGGGAGAAGACATGGTCCTCTCCCATTAATTTCCCAATTTTATATTCATATCACATTTCCAAATGTACTCTCAGATTTACTTGGGAGAAGAGAAGTCAACTGTAAGGATGAAGGAGAGGTTAATGACATTAATGAGAGGTGGTTGAGGGGGAGAAGAGAGGAAGGGCATAAAAGGGGAAGGAGGAAGGGAGAAAGGGGGATGTTGGGTCTTGCTTTTGATTTTGGGGTTTGGCTGTGATTTTGAGAAATTGTTGGAGAGAGAGGAGGAAGGAAGCATTGTTTATCTTGGTCTGGATTATTCATCTTGGACACACTACATTTGGTTGGACTTGGGCTGAGAGGGATAGGGAACCTGTGGAGGTTTCCTGGGCTAGTAATTATTTCCTAGTTGGCTGGGAGGTAAACCCAGTCGGTAATGGAGAGGAGCATTTCAGCAGGAGCATCAGCTCAAGGGCATCTCCACTAGCCACTGGTACAGGTATTCCTCTATGCATAGATTACTCATGTAAATTATTGAAATGAAACGTTCACTATAAGTTGTAAGGATTAGAATGTAAATGGTAAATCATCATTGTTTAGATGTCTTATAAGAAAGGATAAAATTATCATTGTTTAAATGTCTTGTAAGAAAGTAAATTATTGCCTCTTATTGTATTTAATTTCTAGAGAAAATAGATCTGTTAGAAGACCCTAGGATAGGGCCTTACATATAATTTGTATTATGTAATTGAGTAGATTTAATAGCACTTTGATAGATCATACTACTCATATTGCATTGAACATTTATTTTAAGACAATGAAATTGAATGTAATAATGCATTTAAATTGTGTTGAACATCATTGAATGAATCTTGTGTCCGTGTTTATGATGCAAGATCATGTGTGTTTATGTGTGGTTTGATTCTAGTAAGTTGCATACTTTGTATTAGGTTAATGTCTTAGATTGGTGTTATACATTTGATCATTTATTTGTAAACTTCATATCTATGTTTGTCATCAATTGCACAAGCATAAAATATTAACTGTTCCTTTTGATTGATTGACTACAACAACAATGTTCCCTCAGATAATTTTTATTGCAATGTATGTTGGCATATTTGGTATGTTTGATGGTAAATCCATTTATTCGCATGAAGTCACTAATGAGAATATGCATCTAGCGTTTGTTTGTTCCTACTTTGGCATTGGGCACATTTAATGTGAATTCCATGTTGTTTCATGTACTTCAGAGCACTCATGAACCATATTGACCAACATGAAAGTATTTTTATGAGCCTCTTTGCCATATTATATGTTTTGAAGATTGTTATTTGATATCATGGTGATTGTTTCTAGAAAACATGAGGGATTTGAAATTCCCATTTTGGTCACTCTTGTTGTTTCACCATTTTCAAGGAGGATTATGAGAATATGTTTCCAAGATTATGTTCTTGTAGATGTGATCTCCATAGAGAGTGTTATTATACCTATCTTCTATAGATGGACCCTTCACAAATAGAATTGTTGTACCTCATCATTGTAAATATTTGGTTGTCGGTCTCAAGCGCTTTTATATTCCTACCCAAGTAAAAATCAAGTGAAGTTGAAATTTAATTCTTACTCAATCCCTCAAAGTCATGTTTAAATGTAGAAGTTACAATAAGCAAATATTGACTTATCATGCTTTTAGACAACATTAGTGGTTAATTATGTGGGGTTGTAGTTCCACAATTAAGATATTATTGGTAACTAACTAAACACCCTTAACCTATACATACTAGATACCTTAGCCTCATTTGTACACACATGCAAACTTTGAAAATATTCAGCTTCTTTTTGGAGGTGGATTTTTCCCATCGAGGTTTTCCATTGTAATGTTTATGTTGTTTTCACCATTGTGTATTGACCTATTTACTTCTATTTTCCATGTTATTGATGCTTTAGTATATTATATTATGGTATAACTATCCTTTTTGATGACCTAGTCCAATACCATATCATACTAGTATTTGATTAAATAACAAATGAAAACAAGTTAAACAATAAAACCAAAAAAAACCTCAAAATTGTACTTACATAATAGATCATGAGTAACACATTGATATTGCTAGAGCATGGGAGCCACTAGTAAAGGCACAAGAGATCACCAATGAGGTTGTGGGTCTCCAAATTCTCAATGAAAAATATCTTCAAAATGTTAGTTTAAACCTATATATCCTAGTTAGCATGTAACAATGTTTTTAAATGCCACAGAATTTCAGCGTATAATTTGTAAGACAATTTCTCAAGAATCATTAAAGTCTACAAACCTCAGTTAACGGTTCTAAAAATTTTGTCTAAGAATTCACAACTCACTTGAAACATTTTAACTCTTAGCCAAAAGTTGTGTAAAGTTTAAACAAAAGATACAACATTCATGACTGAAAATTTACACCAAATTGTTTCTTAATTGAGATAATGCCACCAAGAAAACATTATGCATTCCTTTTCCCAAAAAAGTGTAATCCATATTCATACATTCACCCTTCACAAAATTAGGATGATTATGCATTCAAAGGAGGTTGATAACCCTAACCTTGAATTCTAGTCAAAGTTGAGAGCCACCTATCATGTTACTCAATAGAGAGGATAGCTTTAAAAGTGAGATAAGAGTAGTCAATGATCAATTGACTATTGGATGGAACAATGGAAAAGAGATAATGTTCTATATGGAGTCTATTTTAGAATCTTGGATGGAGGAAATAGAAATAAGACTCTAAGATCTTCAAGATAAATTTATAAGCTAGTTTGAGAACCTTGGATGGAGGAAATAGAAACAAGATGCTAAGATCTCTATAATACATTTATAAGTTTGATAAGTCAAGAATCATGGAGAATAATAAGCATGATTCAATTATTCTTATTAAGGTTTCAATAAAAGGTTCTTGGGTGACTAGGATGGTGGTTTTTGTTGATGTTTTTGCAACATCAAGTGGACATTCTCCCATGGGGTCTTGTTGATTTGACTAGGGGAGAATCATACATTCACCCATGGGTCCTTGCTGATTTGGCTAGGGGTGAATGACCCATGGGAAGTCATTCTCCAGTGGGTCTTACTAATTTGGCTAGGGGAGATTGGCCCATGATTCTCACATTGTGCTCCGAAATAGTGTGATCTATTTTTTTATAAAGCAAATTTGAATTGTTTATTAATTGGGATTTTTCACCCATTAGTGGGGTAAATAATTATAGGCTAATGTTGAGTTGATGTCGGCTTCATTAGTGAAGGGGTTTCCTATGATGAGGTTCCCCTTGATGGGTCTCCACTCAAGACTAGATCTCTATATAAATAAACAAGCATGTGAGAGGCAAATTATCAACATAGCAAGTTCATTGATATTTTCTAGTGGAGGAGAAATTTGACCAAGAAGAGTTATGTTAGATCTTAGACTTTTATGATCATATTGATAATAGTATTGCCTTTTGGATTAATCACATTGTTGAGATTTGGTCGATGTTTTGAACCAACTAATGTGGTTCATCCTTAGGAAAAAGGTGAAAAAATCATGCAACATTATGATCGATCCCTCTTGTTCCAACAACGTTAGCAACAAGAATTGTGGCTTCAATCATGTTGATAAGCTAACCCTTATCAGTCTTGTTCCATCTAATCACATTGGTGTATTTTCTCCGCTCATCTAGCGCGTGGGTGATCATTTTCCTTTTTCACTTTCTCTGTCGAGGTCAGATCCTACCCGCTCTGTTCTTGTTGCGTATCCCCTCTTGATTTCGGGCCCCCTCTCAGTCCTTTCCCCAGTTGGGGATCCTGTCATTACCCCTCCTATGCCATCTTCATACCAACCTACTCCTACGCCATCTCTTGATCGGCCTGTTCCTACGCCATCTCTAAATCAGCCTACTCTGGTGATTCTTCTGTACACGTCGAATCTCCAAATTGCTCAGGTGGAGTTTCATTCGCCTGCTGATCCCTAACTCGTTTTGGTTTTCCATTATGATCCTTTGGCCTTCTTCCCTGATCCTAATATTCCCACCCGCTCTCCCTCATATTTGTCCCTGACTTCCCCTTTGTCGTTTTCTAGTGAGGGTTTTCCCTCAGTTTGTAATTCTGATCTGTGCCATCACTTTCCCTCCCCTTGTTCGCCTCACCTCACCTCGAATTTTTCTAATCTCCCCTCTTTTAACCTTCATAATGATATCACTAATAATAATAGGACCTATTTATATAACTCTAATAAACTTAACTAAATCAGATTTTAATGAGAACAATAGTACTATTTCCTATAATATAATAATATAATATAATAATATTCTTTATTTAATACAATTATAAATAAAAATAAAAAAACAAAGTCTTTTTCTAAAACTCTAATTAGAATATATAAACAATAATAATAATAATATAATAATAATAATAATAATGTAATCAATATTTCTAGTTTAGTTTTAGATCCTTTTGTTCTTCACCTCTTGAATAAAGGGCTTAATTTTTCCCTTGCCCCAAGAAAAATTCCAATTGATGATATTATATGTAACATCGAATTTGGAACTAGGGACCTTCCCGATAATGTCAAGGAGGTTATTAGGCAAGATTGTGCTATTGTGCTTAGGAAATTTATGCCTCCTAAAAGCAACATTAGCAAAAATGAGTTTCTTGCCTTAAAAGCCTTAAGGGAAGGCCCTGACATTGTTGTCCTAAAGGCTGATAAAGATGAGGCCATTGTTATCCTTGATAAGGCTGACTATGGCAACAAAATTATTGACCATCTCCATAATAGTGGTAGCTACATTAAGCTTAAAAAGAATCCCCTTTAAAAAGTTTCTAAAGAAATCACACTAGCCATTAAATCCAATATTTCTCTTAATCCCCTTAGCAAAAAAATTATCGAAAGCAATACTCTTACCCCCAAACTTTATGGCCTTCCAAAGATCCATAAATATGGGGTCCCCCTGAGACCTATTGTCAATACAATAGGCAGACCATCGTACCTTCTTGCTAAATTCCTAGCCCAAAAGCTCAAACCTCTCTTTGGTCACACTGAGTTTGTTGTTAAAGACTCTGCTTTATCAAAGAGGTGAAATATATTAGACTTGACCCGGGGGATCTTTTAGTGAGCTTTGATGTTGTTTCCCTTTATAACAAGATCCCCATCCAAGACGCCATCAAAGTCATTTCTCAGATAACCAATAATGACATTGCCAAGTTAGTAGGTTTGTGCCTCACCTCCATTTTTTTCAGCTTCCAAGGTGAGTTCTTTGAACGGACCTATGGGGTTACTATGGGTTCCCCTCTTTCCCCCATAGTTTCTAACTTATTCATGGAACAATTTGGGACCAAATCTTTGGCCTCTGCTCCCTTCCACCCTAAGAAATGGAAAAGGTTTGTTGACGACACTTGTGTCATTTGGCCCCATGTTCGTGAGGAATTAGATTTATTTCTCCATCATCTTAATTCCCAATCTGAATCCATCCAATTCATAATGGAGGTCGAATTTAATGGGTGCCTTCCTTTTCTTGATATTCTCCTCTCTAGGATGGATGATGCTTATGTTTCTCACAAGTTTTTCGCAAAAAAACTCACACCGAACAATATCTTCATGCAACTTCTCATCATTTTTCGGCCCAAAAGATGGGGGTTCTCAACACGCTTTCCACTTGGGCTATTAGGATTTCTAATGAGAATCACCTCGAAGAAGAGAAGTCTCATCTTTTCAGAGTTTTTGAAAATAATGCCTACAACAGACAGCAAGGCCTCAGATTCTTTCAAAGAGCCTGTAAAGAATCTCAAGTTACATCTGCTCATGATGATCGTAATTCTAATGTGTTGCTTCCCTTCATCCAAGGGACCACAGATAATATTGTTCATATTCTTAAAAAGAATAAAGTTGTTGTGATTTTCAAGCCCCTTATCACCGTTAGGAACTGTCTTAGATCTGTTAAAGACTTGGTTAACCCTAAAGACATGAAAGGGGTTTACTATGTGGGATTCCTTACATTGGTAAAACTGGTAGATCCGTCAACCAAAGAATCCACGAACATGCAACAGACATTAGGCATTGTCGCCCTCATTCCTCAGATTTAGCCGAATATGTGTGAAATCTAAAAAACATGTTTGCGTTGAGGATACCCATGTCATCACCAGGATTAATCATTTCCATCATAGGAAGTTAAGAGAAGCCATTGAGATTGAGAAACATGTGATCAATCTCAACATAGATGATGGTTGGAAGTTGAGCAGAAGTTGGATCCCTGCCCTTTCCTCTTGACTTTTTTCATTTCTATCCTATTATTATTATTATTATTATTCTATGTGGTATTAATTATTAACAATTAATAATCATTAATACTTTTTCTATTAGTTATAACTGTAAATATTTATTAAAAAATATATATACCCTTAATGTATATAAATTATATATTCTAGTCTTCTACTTAATTTTAATATGTTTATAATATTTATAAAATAATACTAATTTATATTCCATCAAAAAATTTCTTAACAACCTTTCCCAATGGCTAGCTCATAACGACTATTCCATAATGGTTAATTGCAGGTTTGGATGCTCCTCTGCTATTTAAACAATTGCGAAGATTGATTTTTTCACCTTTGTCCTCAGGATGAACCACATTAGTTGGTTCGAAACGTCAACCAGATCTCAACAATGTGATTAATCCGAAAGACAATACTATTATCAAGAAGAAATATGTTTCTATAGATGATATTTATCTTTTCTTCATTATTCTTTCTCTCTTTTTGAGGCCGCACATGTGAGGAAGCTGAACAATTTGACCAGCCAAGTTGAATATAGCTTGACTGAGATTTGACCAATCACATGTGTTATCTGTACTGTCGCAATTTGACTAGATTTAACCACATGTGTGAGTCGACCACAGGAAAAGTCTACTGCAGTCGCATGTGCAGGTTGAACATAATCTATTGACCATAGGGTCGAGTTGAGCATCAGGTCGAGTTTGACCAGGTCAAAATTTGACTGTAGAGTTTACTTTTTGACCAACGCTGACTAAACAACAATTTAACAAGGTTTGATTGGTATTTGACTTGAACTATTGGCATGGATTTCTAGATAAATAATAATAATAATAATAAATAAATAAATAAATAATTGTAAACGTTGTTGAAAGACAATTTATTCTCAAGAAAATATTGTTGGGTTTCCCAAGGTAAATTTTTTGTGTCTATTGTGCATGGTTGTATTTTTTGAAGAATATAACTAGTTTTGGTCTTCATAATTGTCATTTGAATCTTTTCATGATGTAATTTCTATGTATCTATCAAAAGAAGAAAGAAAATGATTTTTTTTAAAGCATGGGTTTCATGCTCAAGTCACTTTGTCACTAGGTCAAGCATCCATTGAATGCTTCTAGGGTATTCATGAGTCAAAGAGTCATTTTTCCATTATAAAATACCCTTTCGGGCATTTGTATCAAGAAAGAAAAAAATAATTATATGAAGAAATGTCTAGAAGGCCCCCAAGACCAAGTTAGCCAACCCAATAGAAGTTGGCCTAGGGAGGGTTTATTGAGGTTCTTGGAAGGCTATTTAAAGGAGGAAATTTGACCTCCTTGGACACACAAGAAGCACATGTATCTTGGATCTAATCTACAGTTAGGAGAAGGAATGTGAAGGTCTCAAGAGGCTAGAAGAGCCTATCGAAGAAGGAGAAATATCCTTGAATGACTCGAAAGTCTGAATTTCTACCTAAGGTCACACGTGCGGGTAGCCTTGGGTTTTTGGGCATACAATAGGTTTGAATTGCAGCAAGGTGTTGCAGACTTAATATGTGAGATAAAAAGGCTAGAAAAACCCTCACTTGAATAAATATTACTTCGATACCTCTTGGAGATCTTGTCTCGCAACAAAAGGAAGAATTGGTTGGTTGGCTTGGTTCTTGGTGGTAGTCTTGTGTCTTAATTTGGTCTTGTAAGTCTCCTTTGAAGTAATTCTATAAGAAGAGAAGTTATTTTTGGTTTTTCCCCTTGGAGGGGTTTTGCCCTGCCTTAGAGCCTACATCTTATGTTCATCTTTATTGATTGTGATCTTCACGGTTTTGACACTTATTTGATGATAAGAACATAAGCACAATAATAAATAAGAAGAAAATCTCAAATATCTGTCTAAAGAAGGAAAAGTCAAATTAAATGTTGCCCTAATCGATTTTCTAACAATATTTTTATGATCTTTATTATTTCCACTGCATTTATTGTTGATATTTTCTGTGTATATTATTCAATGATATCAGTGGCATGAGAAAAATTGATTGAAAATCATTAGGAAGTAATTATTAGATCAAAAAAATGTATTCTATTGCACAAGCCATAGAATGTCAACATGGTATACGAGCTTTGTTGAAAGAATCAACTATTAAACAACCTTATATTTCAACATTCAAGTAGCTTGTACAGGTTTTAGTTCTCTTGTCAAGATGGTGCACAATCTCAAAGAAGGATACATGTTGGATGGTGCTGCTAGTTTCATATCTTCGAAGACTAGGATACACCTTGAATTGGAAGAAAATGATATTCATAAAAGTATTTAAAGGAAATTATCTAAAAACCAGCAAACGTTGAGAAAAAATTCAAGCATAAAAAGAATGAAGCAAAGGCTAAGAGGATCTTGATAGATTCCATTAGGGGCCACATGATTCCACATGCTGTTGAGTTTAATGTTTCTAAAGAAATGTTTGATGCCTTGGTGGGATTGTTTAAGAGTAAAAATACTAGCATGAAATTGGCCTTGAGGCATCATCTTCATTATATCATGATGTCCAAATCAGATTTATTTTCCACTTATCTTATGGTAGTCTCCCAATTTAGAGATAAACTCAAGTCCATTGGAGATACCATTGATGATGAAAACCTTACTACAGTGGCTCTTAATTGATTTCATTCTTCATGGGATCCATTTGTACAGGGTATTTTTTCACGAGATGAGTTTCCAAGGTTTGATCAAATTTGGATTTGTTGTGTCTAAGAGGAGATCATATTGTTATCCAATAACAACTTGCAGAGACCTCAAGATGAAGAGACTCAAACCCTTGCAACTCATGCAAGGAAAGGAAATAAGAAGAAACTATGATAAGAACAATATAGGTTGAAGATCAGCTTTAGTTCCAGATTAAAAGAAGAAGGATCTTTCAAAGATCAAGTGCTTCAAATGTCATACATTTTGTCGTTATGCCTCCTATTGTCCTCAGAAAAAAAAGGAATGGAAGCAACATGCATCAACAATGGATGTTTATGATGATGATAAGCATCTACTAGAGAATAAGACAAAGGAATCTAAACTTGATGAGATTTCAGATGAACTTCTGAAGGAATATTTCTTTTTCTCCACTCTTACAGGAACTATTTGTTGAAATATGTAACTTGTTTTGGTCTTCACAATGACATATGTAATAATGATTTTATGTATTTGTTGTAAGGAAAAAGAAAATATTATTGTTATTATTGAGGCATGGGTTTCATGCTCAAGGGAAATTTAATTTTAGGTCAAACACCTATTGAGTGCTTCTAGGGCTTGTCATTGAGTCGAAAAGTCAATTGAGTCATTGTCGTGTATGGAAGACCCATTTGGGCATGTTACATCTCGTAAAGAAAAATAATATAAAATCAAAAGTGTCGAATAGAGCCTTTAATACCTTGTCATCATCAAAAGAACAAGTCGGCCCTCATGAGTGGATAAGTCGGCCTAGAAAGAAGCCTATATATAAGAAGACTTCAATCTCATTTGAGGATTATCCAATTAACTCTCAAGAAGTTCGATCTAAGAAGAGAGGAAGATGAAAAAGGAACTTGAATACCTACTCAAGAAGGAGAAGAAGAAAGCGAAGGTTTTGGGATAATTTTTTGGGCTAATATCCTTCACACGTGCGAGGAAATTAGGGTATCACTTGCAGCAAGAAGACCAAAATTGCATCTACCTTAGGAGACATAAAATTAAGTGTGAAAAGACTAAGATTGTTGGTCGGGTACTCAAGAAGGAGAAGGTTATCCAAGAAAAGAAGGAAAATAAGAAAGTTCACTCACATGTGCAACCTAGGGTTTCTGTTAAAGAATCTGTTGGGGGTCAAAAATATAGAAGAATCTACTGGGGGTTGAAATTGCAGAAGAAGTAGCTGGGGAGTTGAAGTTTCAGAAATAGTTGGGTTCAAGTTGTTGGAAGGAAATATCATCAAGGGAGTATTAACTTGATCTTGGAGGGGACTTTAACAAGAGTATTAGGTCTTGGAATTTGTCAATTGAAGTTATATAAGAAGAGAATAATTCTTGTGGGTTTTCCTCTCAACATGAGAGCTTTTGGCCCCAGCTGATTGCATATATCTTGTGTCCTTTTGTCTCATTGTTCTTTATCGTGTTGGTAGTTGTTTGATGATAAGAACCCTAATTATAATAAAAAAGAATAAGAAGTTAATCTAGTTAAGTAATATATATCACAAGCAGTTATCAAAGTAAGAGAAATCACCTAATCGAGTTGCCCATAGTTTTCTCAACATGGTTTCAGAGCTAATGTGACAAGACGAGAAAAGGAAGCTTGAAGAAGAACCATCAAAAGGAGTATCATGAAAGGTCAAGACATAAAAAAGGACATTGTACCATCAATAATTGATATTCAAGGGCCGAGTTCAAGGAAATCATCAAAATGGACTAACCCTCTCATCATCTTGAAGTAAAATCATAGAAGAACTCAAAACCATAGCTCATCCAAAGAATAATTCCACACTTGAAGCATTCTTGGGAAGCTCACACATTTTACAATCATCATCTCAAGAAGAAGAAGACCTCAAGGACCCCACGTCCACTCAAAAAAAGAAGGATTACACATTGAAGCATCTTGAATTCTCTACATCAAAGAAGAAGCATTGTCATCATCATCCAAATGATTCAAGGTGGTCTCCCTCTCTTTGAAGAAAGGATCGCATCACAAAATATTTTAAGAAGGGTGTTTTGAGAATAAGAATTGTCATATTCAAGGAATCAAACATCATCATCATAATCAAGAAGATATCAAGTCGGAGATATTACCATAAAAGGGGCATATTCACTTGATAAGTAAGTTTCCTTATATCTATGACTGAATCTACTATCAAAATGACTCCATTATACAAGGAGAGCAATAAATTGGTTGGGTCATCAAATTTCTTTGCATGGAAGAAGAGGACAAATTTTATCCTCATAGAAAATGAAGTCATTGGACATGTTAAGGGTTTAATTTTTGAAGCACCAAAGGAAGAAGTTAAAGCTCTAGCAAAGTATATGAAGGGGGAGATAAGGGATCAAAGAATCTATATAGAATCAATCAAGGATTCTCTCATCCCCTATGTTGCAAAATTGGAGAAGTCAAAAAACATCTATGATAAGCTGGTAAGATTATTCTCTGTAAGCACTGCAAGAGAAGTAATATCTTTGAGAATCAAGCTATATAAGATGAAGGTATCAAAAAAATAATGGATAGCCTCACATATTATGAGGGTGTCATAAATATGAGACCAACAACAAGAGTTGGGGGAATAATGTCCAATAAAAAAATGACCACTGTGGTGCTCAATGCACTACCTGATGAATGGGGAAACTTCATATCAAGCATATATGGAAAGAAGGAAGCCACCCCATTCAATGAACTCTGGTCATTGTGTAAAATTGAAGAAAAAATGTTAAAAGCAAAGAGTGATGTTGGACCAAGTGAACAAGTTCAAGCAGTTGCTGCCATGGCTAGGAGAAAAGGAAAGTTTGGTTATGGATGTCAGGAATATAGGCATTTCAAAAGAGATTATATGAAACTAAAGAAGCAAAACAAGAAAAGGAAAGAAATGAATGAAGCCCATGTCATAGAAGAAGTGGAAGAACTAGAAAAGAAGAAATCAAAGAAGGAGCAAGTGAGATATCTCTAACATGACTGAGATAATCTCCTTCACATAGTTCTTTTCATTTTTGTAAAAGATAGAAATCATGGTAGAAAGCAATATAAGTATGATAAGATGCATCTTATTAAGAGATGGCATCATATTGGAAGCATACAATTGAAGCAAGATCTCGTAACATCATTATATAAGCTTGAAAGGATAGTTGAAGTAGAAGTCTACATGGTTGAACAGTCATCGTGATAGAAAGGAAGTAGCTCTTGGTAGTTTCATTGAAATCATAAGTAGTATATATGGGTGAAATAAAGTCATCTAGCATTAAAAAAAATCATAGTACATCATCATCATTAGGAAGGATCATTTGCAAAATGAGGATAATTAAGATCCTTGGTTGGAATCTTCATTAGAAGGTTCACCTCTCCTGGAAGAAGAAAGTGTCTCTCTAAGAATTCCACCGTGTGTGGGATTCATTGTTTAGAAGGATGATGGTATGGTGACAAAGGAATGCAACATGTCAAAATGGTTGAAGAAATTTCAAGAAAGGAAAGGAAGTTGTCGAAGGAAGTCTAGATGACCAAAATGAGAAAATAGGTGTGATATATTTAAGTCATATCATCATATAGTTGCAGACAACATGGGTGAATTCTCTACCTCATGAGTATGATTGAAGAAAATGAATATTTTTCTTTGGAAAGATGCATGAAGGCATGGTGCACATATTGACAAGATGAAATCAACATAATATGTCCTCATATGGAATATGAGGTGCTTGACAAAGTTGAAGGAAATATGGATGCAAGTTCCTGAGGAGAAATATGTGAAAAAAGAAGGTGAGATAGTGAAAGATGCAACTATAGTCACGTAAGAAAAAACAAGAAATCAACATCTGATGACTAGAAGAATTGGTTGTGGCATCTCCATAGAGAATATATGAAGACCCTGATAAGGTCTGTAAAGGAAGGAGACACTTGACATTGAAATTCATGGAGATGTGTTTATGAATATGCAAGATGTTGATGTTGCAAGCAACGGATGTCATGATGAAAGTCCATCATAAAAAGGTAACTTTGATTTGATGTTCATTTTGATTTTTGAACAACATTTGGTTGGGTTTAAACAAGGCTACCAAAAGAGAGTTGTAGATGTCACCTACAACCGAGAATGGATGGAAGATCCTGAAAGCAACATGACTTGGATAAAGATAGCTAGATGAAGAAAAACTAGATGTGGACTAGAAGATGATTTTCCGATGAAGAGAAGGATGACATTGTTGATATGGATCGTGAAGCAAAGTGATGGATGGTCGATGCCCTAAGAAGAAAAACCTAGAAGATGAAGGCTCCACAATGATGAAGATAAAAATTCATAACATCGAAAGGAAGATCTATACAAGCAGTTGAAGGTACGATGATCTCCACCAAAGATCAAAGAGTTGTTTTTCAAAACAAGTCCCTAGTTAAGAGGGAGCTTGGAATCAAGCCCTTGGTTAAAAGGGAGCTTGCACAAGTCCCTGGATAAGAGGGATCTTGGGTATATTCCTTTTATTGGAATGAGTATATATATTCCCTAATTCAGAGGGAGTGATAAACACGTCATTCTTGTTTTCATATTGTGAAGAAAGAATGGAGGATTAGGTAAGCATATGAGATTGATTCCAACACTCTTTGAGGATGAGGTAGGGCATCCATGATAAGATTCATCGAAGAGGAAATTCCTTGAGGATGTTTTATTCCAAGACAAGAATTATCCTAAAAGGACATACCTTGTGAACACTCGGGTGGGGTATGTGCCTTGAGAGACAATGATGATGGTGTCTATCAGTCATTGGTCTCGCTAGAATTGTGCTATGATCTTGTGGAGAGATAAAGAGTTTAGTCAAGGCCTTGCTATGTGACAACGTTGGTTAGTATGAAGCGATGCTCTGACATAAGCTAAGGAAGTAGCTTATGAGATGGCTTACCAATCTGACTCTTCTTATGAGAATTCTTCAATTTGAGAATGTCCAAGTACCTTGTATGAATTATGAATACCTCTGTAGTTAAAAGGGAGTGTTGAAATATGTAACTAGGTTTGATCTTCATAATGATATATGTAATCATGATTTGATATATTTGTTTTAAGTAGAAAAATAAATTTATTATTGTTATTCTTGAGGCATGGGTTTCATGCTCAGGGGAAAATTATTTTTAAGTCAAACACCCATTGAGTGCTTCTAGGGGTTTTCATTGAGTCTACAATTCAATTGAGTCAATGTCATGTATGGAAGTCTAATCAATGTAAACTTTGAAACAAGAACTGTAAACTCAAAACGAGAATTCTAGCAAAAAAAACCCCCAAAAAAGATGAGAAACAACCCGAAAAGGAAAAATGTTGATGTTGGAATAACGTTTTTTTTTCAACATTTTTTTTAAATGGCAGTAAAAACCAATAAAAACTAATTTTTTTGGTGCAAAATACACCCTGAAAACACAAAGTGTCGATGTTATAATAACGTTTTTTTTTCGAGGTAAATTTTCAACATTTTTTAGCAATGGCGTTAAAGATAAAATATCATGACTCAGAAAACCCTTAAATTTTTTACAATTTTTCAACCATGGAATTAAAACCAAAGATCATGACTACAAAAAGCCTTAAGTTTTCAACATATTTCAACCATGGCACTATGAAAATTTTCTATGACTACTTTTTTTTTTTTTAATGAATACCTGAATGAAAGAATCATTATACGAAGAGTAATTTTTTTTCAAATACTAAAAGTATAACAACTTAAAAATCTTAGCCTAAAACAACTCGACACATTGCAACAAAAATTTAAAAATCAACCTTTAAATTGACACATAATGTAAGTGAACTGACCCATTGTAATGAAAGCTTAAAGACCAACCATGAAATTGTCACATTGTGGGATCAGACTCGATATATTATAACGAAAACTTTAAAATCAACTATCAAATTGATACATTATGGGATTGAGTTGCTAATCAAGGATCAACATGGACCCTACAGGAAAATATAAAATAAAACAAAATAATAAATAAATTA